>JACGDI010005784.1:101016-112898 GCA_014898725.1 Jacaranda copaia
AAAAAATATCTACCAGTTCCGATAGCAAGGACACTAGGTCAGAGAGTTTAGCCTATTAGGAAGAGACTGGGGGTGGAAATACATCTAAAACATCTCGTGAGAGTGAGCCAAGTTGTTCATTGAGTGATAGCTCGAGTTTGAGCAGTTCTAGTAGCTCGAGCAATGTGAGGGTTGTTTCTGAGGGTAATGCTGGCTCGAGTGGTGTTCCTACAATTGAATGTTTACACCGGACCATTAAACAGAAATAGCTTCCAAAATAACCCCCACCGACCTGATACGAATTAGGGCAATGTACCATATCCCCGATGAGTATGAATTATTAGTGCCAGGAGCTCAGGGTAGAATGCATCGACCTCCCAGGGGTGTATAACGGTGTTTGAGAAAGGGTTAAGATGTGGCCTTAGGTTTTCCTTAGTGGGCTTGGAAGTTTGCATAACCCAATTGCTCCCCAATTATTTTGTCACCCTGTATAGTTTTGCCGTGCTAATGCACTTGTATAATCAACCCACCTCTTTTGCCAACTTTTCAAATTTATTTCACCTACCCATGTCACGGAAGTCAAGTAGTGTTGAGAAGTCTAGTTTCTACTACTTGACTACTCGACCCCATCAAAAATTTTTAGTATCCCTTGCCTCTTCCTACAGCCAAAAGTGGAAGAAATATTTTTTCTACGTTCGGGGGCCAGAGGTATTCACCATTCTAAGGGGTTGGTGGAGGGAGCCTCTGGAGATGCCTGAGAACTAGACACTTAATTAGCCTAACACCTTCGTCAAGGACTTAGTCAGATTTTGGCATATGGAGGCCTCAGTTCTGACTGAAGAAAGGTGTCTAGTATTGGTTGGCTTATCACCAGTCCAACTGGACATGCCTGCAGGTGATCGACTAGGTAGAGATTCTCGTCGACCATTTTAATTATGACTGCTTATCTTTCTATTTAACTCTGATGCTTGTTTGTTTTGTTTATGTTTGCAGATCAAGAAGAAGTAACGGCCAGAAGTTAAACTGAAGCTTAAGCCAGAGCTCTAAGAAACGAGGAGCACTGCCAAGCTGCTTCTGCTCGACAAGAAGAAACTCCCACAGAACTAATAGGTTTAACACAATCGATGTCAGCTCCTCCACCCCCATAAATTGAACAGACGCCTACTCGCCAGGAAGAGCCTATTCTGAGTAATCTTGTGGGTCAGGAAAAAAGGTAAATGGTCGAGCAGGGAAGCTCGGTGCCGAAAAAAGCTATAGAGGACAAAGGGAAAAAAGTGGTGACAAGCTATGACCTGTTTGGAAAACCCAACGATGGAGTATTATTCTAACTCCCCCAACTATTTCCGCCCTGATTTGCTACTGACCAAGCCCAAGAAATAACCAACTCCACCTCCATCATCCAAGAAGGAATAACCGATAGCAACGCCTTAAAGTAGCTGACATCAGGGCTTTTCCTTACCATCCTGAGGTGCTGCTAAATGGATGGATCTTATCAATGTCCATGAATGATAAATCATATATCGAACTGCCGAATTGAAAAAATTGGGTGCTATCATATAGCTTTGTATCGGCTAAGTTCATGAGTTGGAGATAAGTGGACTCGAATTGCTGGGCCTCAGTTGGGTCGGGGTTCTCTGGGCATTGTCCTACTACTGCAATATAATAATCATGAGATCGATAATTTCTCATTGAATTTTTCTTTCATTACAGCATTGTGGAGTAACATTATTATGTCCCAGGTGGGACAATTGGGCTACAATATTTTTTGTTGATCTGAGCTGGCCCTGGCGGATGGAGAACAATTGCAGGGATGAGGGGATATGGAAACCCTCAAGGTGCAACTCAAGTCTTCCTAACTCCAGGTCGAGTAACTGAATAAAAAGATGGTCGATCTTTAGGAATAGCTCAACTCCAAAGACTAGCAATTAGTCCAGGCAGTCAAAGAGTGGAGTTGAATGAACTCCATAATAAAAAAGGCCTACTTAGACCAACAGGTGAGCTTTACTTCTGGTTGGGCTCAAGGTCGTGCAAAGCCGACCAACGAGGCAAAAAAGGCCTTCAACCACCACCTCTCAATGATGTAGAGCGAGGCGATCGAACAATTTATCCTTAGCTCTATTTTTCAAGATGCGAGCCCGATCGCGTCCTTTGACGATGCTCGCGAAGCATTCTATAAGGTTGTGAAGTAACTCGAGCACTTGGGATATGCTTTTTGACCTGAAGACAAGAGCAGGATAAGCCCTGGATTGAATGAGAAATTGGAGCCTTATCCCGACCCCGAGGAGGGTGGAGTCGAGCAGGTCCCGAGGAAAGAAACAGTGACTGTTGCGCTGGATGAGCCCCTGACTGAAGCTTAGAAAAAGAAGGTTGAGGTTGATGTGAGGTTAGAACAGTTGGTTGAGGGATTTGTGTTCACTGAGGACCTTATGGTACAGCTGAGGGAGGAAAAGGTTGAAGTGGCACTGTACATGCTACGCTCGACCAACTTCATAAGTGATGTCGCTGGGCCTTCTAAACCACCTTGAGTTATTTTACCCCTTATGTATGCGTTGCTGGAGCTAGACGCAGAATGGCCTAAGGGTGACTAGGTGTGGATAAGCCAGAATTAAATTTGCTTTGCTTGCTTTTCTCTTTTCTCTTCTTTTTTTTTTAATGTAATGATAATCAACTAGTTGATGAATAAAGATTATTTTTCATTTCCATCTTGTTACATCAAAGATAGATATTGAATCTCATCATATCCAATTCGATTGTCATAATAATATGGAGATTACTTGATAAAATATCTGGTTATTACCATTATAAATGAAGAAGATCTAACAACATTATTGTCGACTTTGTTCAATGTTGTCTAACACGTAGTAATTTGTTTGCTTAACTGTGTTGTCAATTTTTAATGCCACTTGGTTGACTATTGGATTTAGACTAAAAACTGGGCAAAACTATCTTTTTGTCAACTACAATTTCGACGTGAGTCTATTAGCACGACGTTATTCATCCATCGAATACGAGGTCAACGAAAACATGCATTACAGCTTGGAGCTACTAATTCATCAACTATGGGATTGACTAGGGACTTAGTGGCATGAAGTCACTTAAGTGGCAACGATGGGCTGCTTTTTTGTTGACTACGGGGTTGACCAAGTACTTGGCAGCATGAAGCTGCTTGAGTGGCTGCAAGGGGGCTGCTTATTCGTCGACTATGGGGTCGATGAGGGACTTGGCTGCATAAAGCTGCTTGAGTGGCAGTGAAGGGCTGCTTATTCATCAACTACAGGGTCGATGGGGGATTTGGCAGAATGAAGCCGCTTGAGTGGCAGCAAAGGGGCTTGCTAAGTAAGATTTTAACAATACCTACAAATTGTAGCAATATTGTTGGAACTTTATTCAAGCTAGAGAATACAAGGATAAACATTACATAATTTCAAATGTAAAATTTTCTCAGGTTGACAGTGTTCCATGGGTGAGGGAGGTCCTCTTCTTGCATATTAGCTAGTCTATAGGTATTATGCTTTGATACTTTAACAATAGTGTACGATTCTTTCCATTTTGGGTCAAGCTTGCCAATATTCTTGGAGACTTGTACCTTTTTAAGAACGAGATCCTCGACCTTAAAACAGCATAATTTGACCCCTTTGTTATAGTTCTTGGCCATCTTCAACTTGTAGCATTGTATAGTATTGTAGGCTTTTTGGCGACGCTTATCAATAGTTTTGAGGTTCAGTTTCCTCTCCGATGTGTTTCTTAGTGGATGAAAATGAATGGCCTGAGCCGTGTGTTGAATTAGCTCTGAGGGGATGATTACTTTAGACCCATAAACAAAAATCTAAGAAGTATGACCCGTGGCTGTTCAAGGAGTTATTCTGTATGCCCACAACACGCTGGGAAAGTCGTCTGCCTAATTCGAACTAATGTCCTATATCTTGACTTTCAGATGGTCAAGGATCGTTCTATTGGTTACCTCTGTCTGGCCATTTGATTGAGGATTACCCACTGAAGTGAAGTGTTGTGCGATTCCCAAAGCTTTGCATCAATCTCTAGTGCTCTTACTCTAGAATTGAATGCCGTTATTAGAAATAAGAACCTTGGGTAGACCAAAATGACAGATGATGTTTTTTTGTATGAAACTCTTAATAGTCGCATTTGTTATCATTGGAACAGCCTCCGCCTCGATCCATTTAGTAAAATACTCGATCGTGATGATTATGACTTTTTGTTATCCCATTAATTTTGGCAATGAGCCCAAAATATCAATTTTCCACTTATCAAATGGCCAAGAAATTTGGACATTGACCATTAGTACTATGGGTTGGTGTGGCAAATTTAAATGGACTTGACATGATGTACATTTTCATACAAAATCCATTGAATTTTTCAATAACGTTGGCTAGAAGTATTCGTACCTAATTATTTTGTAAGCCAAGGATCTTCCTCCAAAATGGTTGCCACACATACCTGCATGAATATCATGTTATACCTTTAGAGCCTGATCGGGATCCAAGCACCTCAAAGGGGTCCAAAAATTGACCTCTTGTACAGCTGACCATGCTCATCGAGCGCAAATTTGGTAGCTTGACCTTGAAGATATAAAGCTTCATTCCTATTCTCGGGGATGGTGCCTTAGCTCAAATACAGTTTGATTGAGACCTACCAAGAAGGTGCAGTCTCCTCAATACTTGTTATCAAATTTTCCTCGTGGGGTCCAATTGATGGCCTATCAGTGACCAAAAATGTGATTTTCCTATCCCTCGTGCCCCTGGTGGAGCTGGCAAACTTTGAGAGGGTATCTGCCCGCTCGTTCTCAGATTGAGAAACTTGACAAAGAGTGAACCTTTTGAATAATTATTGCAACTTTTTTACCTCAACCAGTACCGGCTCATCATCGAGTCCTTAGCTTCAAAATTTCAATCAACCTATTTGGATACTAACTAGGAGTTTGTAATGGCGACAAGGTGCTTGACACCCTAATCGAGCTCCATTCTCATCCCTACAAGAGGGCTTCGTATTTCGTCTCATTATTTGTGACTGCATAGTTTAATTTTATTGCAAAATCATATTCCTTGGCATCTAGGGAGCAGAGAGCAACCCCAACTCCTTTTTCGAATTTGGTTGAGAATTCATCGACATGCAGTGTCCAAACAAGAGGTGTTTCAGAATTCTTCTTAGGCAAGTCGACTCGCTCAACAATAAAGTCAGCCAGAACTTGTGCTTTTATGGTTGTTTGAGGCTGAAAAGTAATATCAAATTCTCCTAATTTGATTACCCATTTGGTCAGTCTTTTAGATGTGTCCGGCTTCATCAATACCTATTTCAATGATTGGTTGGTCAACACTATGATAGAATGAGACTGAAAGTATGGTCGCAACTTTCAAGCCGCAGTCACCAATTCTAATGCAAATTTCTCAATCTCCAAGTAATTATGTTCTAGCTCATGGAGTGACTTGCTACAATAGTAGATTGATCGATAGATGTCATCTCAGGTTAAGACCAATATTGAGATGATCGATGCTTCAAAGACCACCAAATATATCTAAAGTACTTATCCTAATTTTAGTTTTGTGAGCATGAGGGCGTGGCTATGCTTCAACTCGACCAGTGCCCGATCACACTGTTCACTCAATTAGAAACCCGACTTCCTAGCATTTCTGAGAATTTTGAAGAAGGGTAAACTCTTATCGATCAATCTTGCAATGAACCTTCCCAAGGCTATAATTCTCCCAACCAACCTCTAAATGTCTCTAACATTTTTTGGAGGAGTGCTATTGAGGACGGCCTAAATTTTTCGTGGCTATACCACGTTGACTGATCATATAGCCCAAAAATTTACCTCTTTGGACCCCAAACGTATACTTATTTGGGTTCAACTTGGGACCAAATGCTCTCAGGATTGCAAAAGTATGAATGAGATCAAGCAAGTGATCATGTTCCTTTTTTGTTTTTACAATCATATCCTCAACATAAACCTCTATTGACTTCCTAATTTCATCCTTGAACATAAAGTTGACAAGCCTTTGGTAGCATTTTTCAATTCAAATGATATGACCAAAAAGCAGTATAGCTCATTAGGAACCACAAAGGAAGTTTTATCTCTATCCTCAGGAGCCATGAAAATTTGATGATAACCCTAAAATACGTCTATCATGCTTAATAACTCACAACTCATGATTGAATCAACTAATAAATCTATACGAGGTAAGGGATAAAGATCTTTGGGGCATGCTTTATTTAAATCCGTGAAATCATTACATATCTAGCATTGTCCTTCATTCTTTGGGACTAGTAAAACATTACCAAGCCAAGAGAGATATTGAATTTCTACAATATAACCTACATCTAGGAGTTTTCTGACCTTCTCCTCAATGATTTGCATCCTCTTAGCATTGAATGTCCTCATCTTTTGTTTGATCGATTTGTACAAGGGGTCGATATTAAAGCGGTGCACAATAAAATTAGGGTTGATTCCCTGGAGGTCAGATGCTCTCCAGGCAAAGATGTCAATACTCTTTCTCAGGAAATCGACCATAAAACATTCTAGATGGGGGCTCATATCTGTTCTGATACAGGTCATCTTGTTGGAGTTTCCCTGTTCTATCTCGAAGGTCTTAAATTCCCCAATAGGCTCTACCCTGGTGTCTTCCAACTTTCTCTTCTTGTTAGCCTGGGTCTCCTCGGGTTTCACTATAAGGGTGTCCCCTGAAGTTTTCAGTTGTGGTTGAGTTTTTTGCTCGCTAGACTCGATCGAGATGTTGTAATATCTCCACGCCTTCTTCATATTGCACAAAAGCTCCCATATGCCCGCTGGGGTTGGAAATTTAATTTTTATGTGGTAGGTCAACACAATGGCATGGAAGTCATTAAAAGTTGGTCGTCCTATGATGACATTGTAAGCAAATGGGGCATTGACCACTAGATAGTTTACCATCAAAGTTTTCCTTTGAGAAGCCTATCTAAATGATGTTGACAAGTTGATAAATCCCTCTAGGATAATTTCTGACCCCCCAAATCCGACTAGCAGGGTTTACATAGGTTCAAATTTCAGTTGGCTTATGTTTATTCTTTTCAAAGTGGATCGTAAGATGATGTTGGTCGAGCTACCATTATCAATTAGGACCTTGCTCACTTCAAAGTTGGCAATTTCAATCGAGACTACCATAGGACAATCTGCTTTATGGTTGATATTCCTACCCTCCAGGTGGGTCAAGTTACTGTCAGTGAATGAGATGGGCTCTGCACTCATTGTGATGTGAAATGTTGTCTTGATGGGCGAGGCTTCAGCCGACTCGAGCCTCTTTTGGGTTTGCCTTCTGGCAGACTTTGCATCCCCCACAGTGGGACCTCCCACAATCATGTCAATCACTTCTTAGATAGGCGGGTGATCCTCGTGGGTGGGTTTCTTTCCTTTATCCTTCCTTCTAAGGCTAACCAATCTTTCTCTATAAGGAGTCTGGACGATTTTGCCCCCTTCGACCTAAGTGTCCACGACTATATACTTCTTGAGGTAGCCTTGCCTGATCAGCCTCTCAATCTCATCTTGAAGGTTGAAGCACTAATCTGTGTCATGCCCTTTCTATTTGTGAATGTGGCAATATTTCTTAGATTTTTTCATTACTGTAGTCTCCGTCAATTTTCTCAATTTCTTACGGAGGTTATCATGTTGGATGGCATACAAGACCTCTTTTCTCAGAATGTTTAGAGGTGTATTGTCGTGGAAATATTTTATAGGAGATCAACTTCTTTCTTTGTGCTTTTGGTTGTCTCTCTCTTTTTTCTTCTTGTCTACCTTGGAGGATTCGAACTTGAGTCTGTTTATCTCCTCTTGGGTCATGTATCTTTCAGCTAGGTCGAGCAATTCCTCTATCAACCTTGGGCATTCACGCACCAATGCATTAGCGCATTCCTTGTGTCTGAGCCCCAAGAACAGCACGTCTATCAGGAATTCGATCCTGGGGTTATCTATCTTGAGGACCTCTGTGTTAAACCTGGTGAAGAAATCACAGAGGGACTCCCTCTCACTTTGTTTAACAATATGGAGATAGGTGTGGGAGAGTTTTTCTTTTCTCCTGCTGGCAAATTGGTGCAAACATTTATCGCACAGTTGGTCATAAGAGTAAATTAATGACGGCTTGAGTTTCACAAACCAGTCAAGCACAATGCCCTTGAAGGTGGTCACCAATATTTTAGCATGGATGTATTCATTGTGTTCTTGCATTTGCATCGTGTGTTCGAACTGTATTAGGTGCTCGTTGGGGTCCATTGAGCCATCATATCTCAATAGACTAGTTGGGACCTTTATGTAGATAGTAATGCGCTCATCGATAATATCTTGGATAAACACAGATCCTCTCTCTCAATGAGATCTCAGAGAGCCCTCTGGATTAGGTGCTCCTTTGATATTTCTCCTCGAGATCTTGTCAAGGCATCTATTCAAATATTAGACTTGATGGGATATTTCGTCCCAATCCTCTCGATCTACTAGAGTGGCATTCCGATTAGGACATGGCCTTGCATGCTCAGCCCTATTTCGCTATGGGGCTTGAATAAGCCGAATTGCAAGGTTCGTAAATTCTCTAATGTCTTCACAGTAGTCACGCCTGGAATGTTCAACCATATCACACTGCGGGGCTTGATTAGGTCAAACGTGATCTACTGAGTCGGCTATCTCTTTCCACAATTCTAGTCGCCTCCTTTCCTCCTAAGGGTGTCTAAGACTGGTTTCATAGCGGGTGGGCGGTCGCCTGAATTTTGGGCGACCATAGCTATCTCTAGGGGACCTATCTTCTAGAAGAGGCATTTGTGGGGTGGCACTGGCAGCAGGGCCGGGCACAGTAGTGTGCCTATTTAGCATGGTGGATAGCTGGGCTAAGATTTGAGTAGAAATTTGCTTGCTTATCAGCTGCATTAACTGGGGCATAGTTAATGTTATCATTTGCTCCTGAGGGGTGCTGAGGTGTGGAGCGTGTACACTTTATTTGGGCGGAGGGGGTATGGAGACGTGGACCTCCTATTCTCCTCTCTTCTTGATGTGGCTCTGCATGTGTTCACCATTTTCTCGTTGCGATCTCAAAGGTTTCCCCAAACGGCGCCAAAAATGATGAAGTTGAAAGTTGTTTATAGTGAAAGATAGTGTTTAGGTAGATTCGACCCGACAAGTCGAGTAGTCCAAGTGATGTTCTTCTCAAAATCTGAGATTTGCAATAGCAACACACTTCAGACTAGCCGAGGTGCCTCCATCTAAAGCAGTTCAACGCTCAAACTAGTTCTGGTCGAAAGATGATAATCGAATAGAATATTAAGAGCTTATAGTGTATTTGGCATTACCTGGAGCGAGAGTGGTTCTGAGGTATTTATAACCTTTTCCTGGTGTGTGATTTATCGAAGTTGTCCCTATCAAGTATAGTGGGCATTAATCCTTGCTAGGGGGTTGATGGTCATTCCAAATCTTGGTACTGTTCCAGGTGACACCATCTTCTGTTTTTCAGGGTGAACAATACCTCTAGTAGGTGCCTCTCTATCAAAAGTCGTGGCGGGGTTGGTGGCAGAGTTGATGGCAGCGACTATTCTGGTTGTCACGCTCCATTAATGCGAAGGCATCCTACCTGTCAGAATAATAAATATAGCATGGATCTAAGTTAGCACTAGGGTGAGTCATGAGGTCGATATCAATCGAACAGACTTGGCTAGTCAATTAGGGAGATGGTAGAATATGCTAGAATAGATGAAGCTTTCTATCAAGTACGGTTGGTAACAATATACTCGATTAGATAATTATTGTCGAATGGTTTAGCCCAAAACTAATGTTGGGCCTGTTGGGTTAAATAGGCCTATTAGACTATCCCATATCAATATTTATTTATAATATAAAATTAAAATTAAAATTTTAATTGGAATAGATAATTTGAATTGTAAAATGCATATTAACTCCTAGAATTTCTCAATTCATCCGTATTCCCGAGGGATCTACTTTCTTATTTGTCCAGTATGTATGTTTATTTAATAAAACAGTTATATATGTCATTATGTCAAAAAAATATAAATTATTAATAACTGACGAACAATTAATGATTAAAAATTACCATAATATTTTATGTAAATATTCATAATTTTAGTGTTATTTGAACCCAAAGATCATAATTTTAATATTTCAACTTCACCGCTTAAGCTATGCTTCCTCAGTCTCGCATGTCATTTGACGAGCCAAATTAATGTTGAAAGAATATACGTAAACACAAACATACAAACCCAAATTCTTTCAAATATAAAATTCCAGTAAGTTTTTTCATTTTATTTTCAATTTCAATTTTGCTTATTTTGTTTCGTATCTATTTAAATTCTTCAATTTTATTTGAAGCTTCCGTGTCAACCTATCTATCATATGGGTCCTGTTCAATGGGCCACGCCCAATAAGAAATCCCAGAAGCCCAAGGGATGTGAACCGACCTACAGAGCAAAGCCCACTTTGGAACAGTCACAGAAAGTGGAGCAAAGCTGAAAAAGGCCTGGAGAGCCTCTGTGGGCCGAAAGATCAGCAATACAATCTAAGCAAATTCAAAGTAGGAGTAGTTTATAATTTTTTTTAGAGAGAGTATTACAAATAATGAATTATTATCTTTTCAACAAATTAATATTTTTTATTTTAAATTAAATAAATTAAAATATAAATTACATATAATATACATAGAGTACGAGTGCACAATACGCTTATTTGAAGTTAAATATAAGACCTCTTACATAATAAAATAAACGAATGCCACTTGAGTTACAAAATACTATGCAGCAGGCAGGAGTAGTTTATAACTAGAAACACCATACTGGTTGTTCAATGTTAGATATTTTATTCAACATGCTACATGCTACATGCTACTTATTGATTAGGTAAAAGTTACATGTTACCTATTACCTATTAATCGTGTTATAAATATCTGCAACCTGTATTGTTGATTATCCATAGATTTAAATTCATATTCACATAATTAGGGGTTTTAACTAACCAAATTAAGTAGTTCAATCGATTAACTAAAATTTGATTTTTTTAATATGAATAACCAAAAATCAAACTGAATGATTCGGTTTGATTATAAATAGATTCAAAATCGGAAATTGAAACTAAACCGAATGACATGAGCTAATTATAAGGGGGGGGAAATGAAATTTTTTGCACAATTATAATACACATTTTTTTTTTTGGAATTTCACATTAATGTCCTACTAAATCTAGAATAATACAATGTTTATATGGATGAAGAAACCAAATTATTTAAAATTAATTTTAAATTATACCCAACTAAAATGATGTTCGTATTGTACAAATTCCAAATATGAAATTACATTTACATAAAGCTTAATTATTCAAATTATATTTAATTTAAATTTTTTGAATTAGAAAATTTCATAATTTATTCAAATTGAATGTCCAAATAATTTGAAGGGCTTCAATTAGACCCTTGTCTCCCATGTCCCAATTTACATGTCAATATGCCATCCTAATTTTTTATAATAGAATATAACTACTATTATTGATCATCAATTGTAAATTACAAAAATAGAGAAATAAAATACACAAACAAGTAACTTATATAATTAATTTTAACAAAAAGATATCAATATCATAATATGAACCTGCACCAATACTTGAGAATCATTTCTAAAAATAAAAATAAATGCAGAAAATATCAAAGCTTAGAGTCCAAGAAGGAAATATATATTTAATTGGTCATTAGAATAATAAAGCTAAATAATAAAAGAACCAAATCAAGCATAGTCAATCAAATCGAAAGTATTTTTTCTTTAATTTCGATTTTTCTTTGGATTTTAGTTAATTGGTTCAAAAAAATTATTGGTACATTTACCGAAAACCAAATTGAATAAACTTTGATCTGGTTTGATTAATTCAGTTCTAATCGATT
>JACGDI010005784.1:123836-182405 GCA_014898725.1 Jacaranda copaia
AATTCAAATCGAATATTTCAATAATAAAAAAATTATATAAATACGCTCAAATAGTTGTAATAGTTTAATTGACCTATAGTGAATGGTCGGATTGAAACATCGCATGTGCAAATTGAACTAATTAATTTGCTTACTTTTTGGTGGTACACCTCTTTGTGATAGGTTGAAACACTAATTAATACCTAATGTTTGCCAAACTCAATTAAAAAATTTCAGCCTTAATTTGAATATAATTTTGATTCTCTAATGTGAATGGCCTGGAATTTCAAAAACGTATCCAAATTCAGAATAGGAGAGAAAAGCGGTGGAAACACCATTACCGCCCATCGGATCTGCACTTTCTGAAATAATAATATATATATATATACACACACACACCATTTTCTTTAGTGTGAAAATCAAAACGACACCGTCACCTCCCTGGTGGGAACTATTGACGTCGCCGAAACAAAACCGGCGACCTCCCCTTTTAGTAAAATAATTAAATAGATAAAATTATGTTTATACTATCAATGAACGAAAAATTAACAAACATAACAATACAAGAATATATCATATCAACAATCAGTTTTAAACTACTCCCAACAGAGTGGCCAATAAGGGTGAATACTCCTCACATTTATACGAGTGAAATTTTAAATTTAAATTCTAACAAATTTTAAATATATTATGTATGTATATATAAATAAAAAAATTCTTTTAATTATTATCAAAATGGGCAGTTATCCATATATCATGTATAATTTAAGCAAAAATTTCCAAATTTTTGGGTTACATTCAAAGATAGAGAAAGTTGGGGTGGGTGGATTAGTGAGAAATGCCCCCATATGTTTATAATTTCAAAATTTACATGTAAATTAAATAAAGCTGAAAAGTATGTTCTTTTAAATAAATTAATTATCTCTATTTTATTATTATCTCAATTTTATCATTTAAGCAATGCCTCGTTTACTTATAGGTATCAAACTCAAAAATTAACTTAATTTCGTGTGTGCAGCATTCAATCCATCTTTTTATTATTTATTTACACATGCATAGAAATATCAAAATTCATTAGAATTTGAATCCCAAATTTTATACATGAAAATGTAAGAATTATATGTACCACATAATCAATTGACCATTGGATAGTCAGGATAGATCACCACATATATATATTTTTTGTCAAAATTTAGATTAAGAGGTTGTTTGGCTAAACTTATTTAAAAGATTTTATAAGTTCTTACATTTTATAAGATGTTTTTGAAACTTGTAAGATACTAGATTTTTTTTGAAAATAATTTTTTTAAGTGTTTGTATAAAATAAGATCTTAGAGCTTATAAAATGTTAGTAATAATAATTTTATAATTAATATAATTAAAACGATGAAAGCTTGCTAAAATATTTGAAATAAATTAGAAACTTCTTATTTTTTTTAAAATAGTTTATAAGCTCATAACATATTATTCTTTGAGAATATAAACTCTTTTTTTTTTAAAAAATTACTAATATTCTTTAATATCTTATAAACTTTCAAATATTTTATAAGATATTTTAAAAAATTTATAAACTTATCCAAACACTCTTCAAAATTTATTTGCTATATCAAATAATTAAAAATAATAATAATAAATATAGGAAGAAGAGAAGAAGAGAAGATCAGGTAGGAAAAATTATGGGCAGTTTGACTGGCTGTGAACAGTTAAAAAAAGTATTAACTAAAGGGTGCTGTCGGTGGTCATTTTTATATTATTATGAATTTGTGAATGGCAGATGCGAGGAATTTTTTTTTCTTTCTTTTTTTTTTTAAATGGGAGATAGAAGGATTAATAAATAAGTGAGTGCTGTTTGTCGGGTTGTCGGGTTACCGAATCACATGACAGGTCAAAATCCGGATTACTCGTCTCACACGGGAAGGAGCCGGGCCAGGGAACCACCTACGAGTTATGTCCCTCTCTAACCATGATCTTTTTATTTTTCAACTATTTGTTTGGGCCTAAGTTTAAGGATCAATTTTGTCTGCATTTATGGAATGTCTCCGTTCAAACACTCGAACCTCATCCTGCGAATGCATCAATTTTTTTTTCCTTGTTCTTTAATATTTGAAGCTTGAGAATAACAATATTGGAACTTGTATTCATGAATTTCTGTTTTTGGTATGAAAATCACACATTTTTTAAAGAATAGATAGAGAAAGTGACTAGAGATCATTGATGTGATCCTCAATCAACGTAATCAATATACAAAATACGATATATTATCGTGAATATAATTGAAAAAATTTACCTAGCGTTCCAAAGAAAATGCTTTAGTTTCTTTTTTTTTAATAATTCACAGTGTGTCTAACTTGAGTAGCAGAGAATGCATTAATATTAAATGAAAAAGGAAGTGTGATTCCTTATAATATGATCCATCTTGTTAGGATAATTCTTTTTGAACGTTTCAAGTTCAAATCCATTATAAAAAGATCTGATTCTACTATATATTATTTCGTCAATACATATGATATGATTTTGCCTATTTAAAAAAAAATATTTGAACGCTTGACAAAAATTGGTGGCATATAAATTGTCTGCCTTTGACTCATCTACTATGTACGCCATAGCATAATAAAATTGACCACGTAGTAAAAGTTCAACGATTTTATGCCATTGGATCCAACTCTTGGAGGACTAATGGAAGTTTAACCAAACATTCCAAATGCAATCCAACAAAAAGTCCAGGGTCAACATGGACAATTCGCCAATGGCACGTACGAAAAGACAGCCTTCTGAAAACTTTTCTACTCTGCAACTCTATTGTCTTCTTGCCTCTTTTGGTAACTCTCAAATTTTCAAAACAAAATCAGTTAATCTTTGCAAAATGTTGGCCCGTCACATTAATATAATCAAAACTTAATTAATCACAATTAATTATACAAAATCTCTTCCTCTAATTTCTCTTCTACGGCAATATATTGATTTGAGATCGTCACAATGACATTTAGGTAAATCTATTTTCAATTCTTGCATGAATGATCGAATTAACTGAGTTATTAATTGGATCAACTCCAATTAATTAAAAAAATGCAGATTTTAAAATGTGTAGATATATTTAATACAGTTTTAAAATAATTTCAGTATTTTAAATTTTTTCCCCAAATTATGTATGTTTTATACGTATGTACGTCTGTGCATGTGTGTGTGTGTGTGTGTTTGTATTGCCACCTCAATTCAAATGTAGGCGAATACGATCCTTCCTAGCAAAAGCGTCAAACAAAAGCACATGCCCCTGCCCCGATTTCTATCTTCCCCTAATAAAGATTTGGTAGTGATATTATTTCTTTTCTTTTTCAAAAAATAGTAATAGATTCAAAAAGAAAACCAAGTGCATTTATTGATGCACCTTTCCTTCCCTCCTCCATACATACTGCCTTTCAAACTTCCCTTTCTCGCATTCCCCTGTCTTTTCCTATCCCTTTCTATTTACCAAAATTTAATTCTATCACTTTATAAGAAGTGTTGGGTCATAATGCAAAAACTGCATTAAGCATTTGGTTCATACACACACACAAACAAATTTGCAGCCCTTTTTGATTTTTTGAGTTTTCTTTCAGCTTTTTGGGTATTTAGAATGAAGAAATCTGTGAGACTCTGTTTTTCAATGGCTCCCCTGTTTTTGGTGCTTGGGTTTTTTCTTCCTTTGGTAATGGCTGGCCATGACTATGGCCAAGCTCTCTCTAAAAGCATTCTTTTCTTTGAAGCTCAGAGATCTGGTTACTTGCCCAGTGACCAGAGAGTCCAATGGAGGGGTAATTCTGGTCTCAATGATGGAAAAATCAACGGGGTATGTCTTCATTTCTTTTGATTGGAAAGAAAATTCACTTCTTAATTGGTTCCATATGATATCAAGGTTGAGAATTTTTAGACGGTTGTTTTACTGCATTATTTTTGGAGACAAACGGATCTGATCGTGGTAATAAAATGTTGCACTGCACCTAATTTTGCTCGTAATTTCTTGTAATGTACCAGGTCGATTTGGTCGGAGGATACTATGATGCAGGGGACAATGTTAAATTTGGGCTGCCAATGGCATTCACAATTACGATGATGTCTTGGAGCATAATAGAATATGGAGGGCAAACGGGTGATAGTGGAGAACTTGAACATGCCCTTGATGCTGTTAAGTGGGGCACTGATTATCTCATCAAAGCTCACCCTCAACCCTATGTCCTCTATGGAGAGGTAACCATTCTTCCCACTTCACACACTGCATGATTTGTTGGGGCTGTGGCGATGAATGTGATTTTTCACTGTCAAATGTCAATTATGGACAGCATTTCTACCACTCAGAATTTAATAGTCCATTTTGTTGCATGGTTGGGGTACTTTATTTCCATTCTGCATCTTTCGTTTCGATCAATGTTTCATATTTTAACCCACTCAACATATGCATGCAAAATTATATGCAATTCAATTTAGTGCCTTTTAAAAATTTTATATTTAATACGCCTTTGCAAAATGAACTAAAATCAAAGATAAAATACCAATTGATATAGAGTATGTGAATTGCATTTCTTGTTAATCATTATAACCTCAATTTGGCAAAGAGTAAGTTAGAAATTGAGTAACAAATCTAGTGCGAAATTGAATTTTCACAAGATATTTATTATCTCTTAAGAGATGTAGAAATATTTTTAATTAAGCAATATAAGTCTCACATATTAAATGTGAGGTTAAAGGTTGAAATTAGCCAATTAATGTACTTGTATATAAATAACCAAAAAAAATATTTTTTAAGGGATAAAATTTGAAATATGTATATATGTATAATTTTTAAATTTGCTTGGGGCCCAGTTGTCAACTAACTAATCCTTGCTTAATATCAGAAGAAATTAATGCAGTCTCCCAATTCTTTCTAAATTAAAATATCAAAATTTAAGACACGCACTATCCAGCATTTTAAGACATTGGTTAATTAACCAACTGATGTGATTTGGGTTGACTCGTAGGTGGGAGACGGAAACACAGACCATTACTGCTGGCAAAGACCAGAGGACATGACCACCTCCAGGGCTGCTTACAAAATCGACACCAGCCACCCGGGATCTGATCTCGCCGGCGAGACCGCAGCCGCAATGGCTGCCGCATCCATAGTCTTCCGCAGCTACAATCCTTCCTACTCGGCTGAGCTCCTCAAACACGCTTATCAGGTGAAATGAATTAAAGCAACCATTTTTAGCTCCACCTTATCATATCTTCTCCCTCGATCATTTAACTAACCTGCGAGCTTAATTCAGACTGGTGTGTGGTGAGTGTGTGTTCATGGTCCGGGTTAGAAGCGCACTTTAGCGAGCGGTTGGAGATGCGTAGGTTAGTGAAACGGTAGCAGTTATTTGGCCGTTAGGTTGCGCTCAGCTTTTTTGTCTGTCTGGTTGCGGTCCCCTGCAGCACAACAATGGGCACCACCTCCATAACCCAACCTTATATATATATGTGTGTGTGTGTGTGTGTGTGCAGGTGGTGCCCACTATATATATAATAGTAAGCATGATGGTTCCTATGTATTTATATAAGCTCTTTTTGATGAAGTCTAATACTTCACCAAAAAGAGCTTCTATATTTACGGATTTGTGAGTATCCTATCAATATCTTTTGGTGTATTTGGAGTGAATCGATTGATCTTTCTATAAATTCTTGTTATTATATTTTAATTTTGATAATTACAATTTATATATATATATATATATAAAGTAACCACTATTTATATCTTCACTATGGCAATTCTATAACTAAGCTATTATTGTTTTATCATAAATTTTCTATTTATCAAAAAATTTAAATAAATATATTAAAATTATTTATTTAATTATGAAAGCTTTAGCATAATGTCAAAATTATTAGTATGAATAAAATAGTGTCTTATGGAACAATCTTTTATTAATAATGATTAATTTAACTATCATATTTAAATATATATATAGGGGTGTATTCGAATTGAGTTTGAAAAAAAATTTCGAATTCGAATTGAGTTTGAAAAAAAATTTCGAATTCGAATTAATAAATGAATTATAAAAAATTACGAGCTCAAGTTTGAATTTAAAATAGAAAAATAATAATATAACATATATTTATTAATAAAATAAAAAATAATATTTAATTATATATTATTTCACAAATTTTAAATCTAAATACGATTCAAGATCAATTTTAATTCAATTTAACTTTACTCAAACTCAGCTCGCAAATCTCGCAAGGATCCACTCCTTTCATCCCTGTATACATACACTAATTTAAATGCGGGTAAAATTTTTCGGCGCATAAAGCGGATCTTGTGGTGGGGGCAAAGCTTCGCCATATATCACGGGGATTGCCTGGCACCGTATTGATCTGGTGTACTCTCAAATCTCAACCGTCGATATCAATGATAGTTCTTTTTTCCTGTGGGGAGCATCTCATGTGGTGCTGTTGTGCCCGCCCCACAAAATTAATCTTATTTCTATATTGCCAAATTTAGCCTCGTATTTTAATTATATGATAATGACGATTACTTACTAACAATTGGTTTCTCTTTGATTTTCAGCTTTTTGATTTTGCTGACAAGTACAGGGGCAAATATGACAGTAGCATCACCATAGCACAGAAGTACTACCGATCTGTTAGTGGATATGCCGTACGTGGCTACTACTCCCTCTTTGTTACATTAATAAAAATCCCATTTTCTTGACCATATTGTAGTATTGTTTAATTATACTAACTAAATATATTTGTATTTGGACAGGATGAATTGTTGTGGGCAGCTGCATGGATGTATAAGGCAACAAATGATGAGTATTACTTGAATTACCTAGGGTACAATGGTGATGCACTTGGAGGTACTGGTTGGGCCATGACTGAATTTGGTTGGGACGTTAAGTATGCTGGGGTGCAAACTCTAGTTGCTAAGGTACAATTTTCAAATTTCGAACCTATTCAATGGAAACTTCGGGATACACGAGAGTAATAGAAAGGTTTCTAAAAATTTATTGAATTTAAATAGCGCCAAATGAGTGATAAGCGATAGGGAAATTATTTTTTTATTTAATTAATCAGGTCAGTTTGAATTTTGATGATTCGATTTGAAATCAAATGGGGATTAGGATTGGAATTTGCCTAAAGAAATCCTTATTAACATTCAAGTGAGTATGTGAAAAATAAGTAAAAATATTGAAGAAAATTTCATGCGCTAAAGATCATGAATATGGCTGCTCATCCGTAAATATATCAGTCGACAGTCACAGGGGCCATAGGTTGAGTTGACTAACTCCACCGTCTAATTTTGAATTTCCAATTATGCAAATGATTAGGGCCATGGATCGAAAAGTTGAAGGGAAACTATTAGCATGAAAAAGACAATCTTTAGAAGGTCAAAGGATTATTTAAATCTCCAGGGGCATTTTATCTTGTTGCAGTTCTTGATGGCTGGACAAGCTGGGAAAAATACACCAATCTTCCAGAAGTTCCAAGAGAAGGCTGAGTTTTTCATGTGTTCATGCCTTGGCAAGGGCACACAGAATGCTCAAAAGACTCCAGGGGGCCTCATTTTCAGGCAGAGATGGAACAACATGCAGTTTGTTACCAGCGCTTCATTCCTCACCGCTGTCTACTCTGATTATTTAACCTCTGCCGGCAAGTCCCTCAAGTGTTCTAACGGCAACGTCTCACCAGCTGATCTTCTCTCCTTTGCTAAATCCCAGGTGAGATATCAGAAAACGTTATCATCTGATTCTTGGCTCTAAACATTGTATTGGAAATTTGCATGAAGATAGCTAACTTTTCTTTGCTTGGATCATTAGGTGGACTACATTCTTGGAGACAATCCAAGAGCCACTAGCTACATGGTGGGATATGGCAACAATTATCCACAACAAGTGCACCACAGAGCTTCCTCCATTGTGTCATATAAGGTGGACCCTTCGTTCGTTAGCTGCAGGGGAGGATACGCCACTTGGTTTAGCAGAAAGGCGAGTGACCCAAATCTCCTAAACGGTGCAATTGTTGGCGGCCCTGATGCCTATGACAATTTTGCCGATCAAAGAGACAATTATGAGCAAACTGAGCCTGCTACTTACAACAATGCTCCACTTCTTGGCATATTGGCAAGATTGCATGGCGGTCACAGTGGCTACAATCAGCTCCTTCCAGGTTAATTAAACTAAACTGCTACATTTCCTTAACCCAGTTTGATAGTTAATTTGTCAAATATCAGCCTGCAAAATATTGACATTTTATTGGTTGTTGGTTTCAGTTGAGCTACCTGCACTTAAACCTATTGCTACTAATCCAAAACCAGCTGCAAAGCCGGTGAAAAGTCTAGGTCCAGGTACCCTTCTGCCACTCTGGTTGTTATCTTTCAAGAGAAGTGTTCTTTCATGGATAACATATTTGATACCAGAACTTGTGGTGCAGCTTCAAAAGTCAATCCTATTGCTATAAGTCAGAAGATGACCACTTCATGGGTTCATGAAGGGAAGACTTACTACAGATACTCAACAAAAATTACCAATAAGTCTTCTAAGAACTTGAAGAATCTCAAGCTTTATATTTCAAAGCTTTATGGTCCTCTATGGGGTCTCACAAAGTCTGGTGATTCTTACTTTTTCCCATCATGGATTAACTCTTTGGCTCCGGGAAAAAGCATTGAGTTTGTGTATATCCATTCGGCTTCTCCAGCAGAGGTCAAAGTATCGGGCTACACTTTTGTATAGATGAAAAGAAGCTGTTTCTCACGCTTTACTTTAAGAACTGTGCAGCTATACAAGACATGGTGCGGAAGGCCCTCCTCTTTTTCAAGTAACTCTTTGTGGTTAATTTCTTGTTGATTTGTGATCTGGGTAGGAATTTTACATGAAATTGGAGTAAATAAGGTTGAGAGTAGGAGGAAGAAAGGAGTGAAGAGACGATTTAATTCAAGTGCTCATCCTCTTTCTGCCCCCTTTCACCAGTTACAGGATAGATTCAGAGAGTGAGGCAGATAGGAAAAATGAGAAAGTCAAGAAGATTACTTTCAACAGAATCTGGAAGTCTTTTTTCTGCTACAGGGCAAGATTGAGTTTCTTCAGTGGTGCCCTTTATTTTGTTTGATGTTGTAAAGTTTAGAACATTTCTTATTTTCTATATGAATATAGTTTGTGCTAAGAATATGTGTCTTAAGCTTGTTTCATATCTTACGGTGCTTTTTTTATATGTCGGTTTTTGGTGCTTTTTGGACTGTAACATTGCACCTCAGTTAAAAACCAAGATTAGTTGGCACCATTGTCACTACATCCTCCATCATTCTCCTCCGCCCCTTACGGCAACCTTTCTTACCGAAAGATTGCCCGGAAATTTTGGTCTTGCATTTCTTATAAAATGGGGTGTGGATGGAAGAGGGGAGAAATGACTGATAAATTAATATTCTAGATAATTTTGATATGGGACAAGACTTTAGTATTTTATTCACTTTAAAATATTATACATTGCATTTTACGATTTAACTAACAAACTACCCTAGTTCAAAAATAATTATTGACAAATGATATGATATTGAAAATATAATGTGGATGCACAAACTTATCAAATTCACAATCACAGTACAATTTCATATCACTGTACAGAAGTTCACATAATTTATATTGCATATTTATGTAGAAAAATAAGTAGATACCTTCTAGAAAGTTTCACCAACTTTGTTCTTCACAAACAAGTGATGCAAACAAAGAAATTCAAGGTTAAAGCTTCATCAAAGAGACAAAGGGGAAAAACTTAATTTATTCAAACTGTCCAGCTCAATGATTTAGAATACAGATGTGTATTGCCTACATAAATCAGAAAGGCTAACCAGTCAACTAAAATATAGTATTGATGGCCTTCAAATCAAGCATATAATTCACCATAAATAACAAAAATTGGTGGGCGAGGGAGCAAAAGTGAACTCAACTATAAGAAAATGTTAGAACCAGACTGACGAACTTCTCACAAGACGAGAGCTTTATGGTACTCCTTTTCAGACCTTTAGCAGTCGGCTTATTTTGCACTCTTGTACATGCTGTCAATGACATCCTGCAAATCGGAGTAACAGTAGTAAGATAGCCACATTAAAAAAAATATCATGAGCTACATGACAATAGTTGGAAAGAAATCTTGTCGAAGTTTTTAAATGCAAGAAAGGTGTTACAAGATTCAAAGCAAGGACCAAATTGTCAGCATCGAGTTATACTACAGAAAAGGGGATCTTTTTTAAGACAAAGTTCATCGAGTACAAAGTTTAGTGAAAATTACACACAACTGACACTACCAAGGATGGAGCTACCATCCACGCTAGCATGATCTTCTGCATGCTAATTTGACAAGAATCACAGAAAAGCACAATGAAGATATATGATGTCGACTACACAGGATAAAAGAATTTGATGTATGGAACTAAGAATCGCAAAAATTGGCATCTCGTAATCACCTGGTAGTACTTGAGCAACTGGGGTCTTTTCTTCTTAAAAGTCGGTGTGATAAGGTCCCGTTCCATGTCAAATGGGACTGGATCAAGGTGCACAGCTTTAATGAATTCAAAACCCTTCAGCTGCCAAAATGAACATATTAGGTAAGTATAGAAAAACATTGAAAAACTTTCAACAGTTAACAATCACTTTCATAGTACTTGGGCTAACGAAACTGAGCAAGAAGTGCATAATTTGGTGAAACAATTAGGTAAACAGGCAAGAGTATGAAAGAGAAGAACCTTCTTTTCCTTTGCAATCCTTGAGAGCTCCCGAAGAAAGTATTCTTTTACTTTGGGATTTTCACAAATGGCGTTGAAGTCCCCTGATACACCATTCTGCTCAGCCCATTGCTCTAATGCTTGCTTGTTTGGATTAATAATAGCAACAAGAAAAGACTCAAAGCTGTTCCCATATGCCCATATCTGCACTTGACAAATACGCAATTTAATATTGTATAGCAGCACGCATAACCAGAATGAGAGTTGAAATGTCTACAAGATAAAATTTCTAATCTAAATTCCATCTAATTCAGGCTCTGGAATAATATTAATAACATTTAGCATTTAGCAGTTCAAAGTGGACTAATTTTTCAATGATGTCCAAAGGCAAAGAAAGACAAGATCGGTTTTCTACCACCATTCTGCTCAAAATCTGACAAGCTCAGGAAAGGGATTTTCTCTGGAAAATGAATAAAAACTTTCTGCATATGCTATTTAGCATCTCAATATGATAAGACTCTCAGAGAGAACCAAGACAGGTAAATCTACCACTACATACTCATTCATACCGAGTCAATATCAGGGACTAGACTGTAGATATTTTCCAAGTTCTCGACTGCAACATATTCTCCTTGTGAGAGTTTGAAAATATTTTTCTTGCGATCAATTATTTTCAAGCTTCCATCAGGTTGCCATTCACCAATATCCCCTGACAGAGTTTAATAAAAATCAGGATTCAAAACATGAAGTGATGCACTTAAAATAAATCCTAGTGTCTAAATCCCAATACGATTGCTTGGAGAGTGACCTGTGTGAAACCAGCCATCAACTAAGACTTCCTTAGTAAGGTCTTCTCGTTTAAAGTAGCCTGAAAATAAAGTATGCCCCCTTACACATACTTCTCCACGTGGCGTTCTTGAAAGGGCATCATACCCCATTTCAGGAACAGACTCCAGGCAAACATCCACATTGGGCAATGGGGGACCTACAGTGCCCAGCATTTTCATCTCATCCGGTATTGAAACAAATGTGGCAGCGCAGGTTTCCGTCAAACCTACATCACAAATAAGTAAATGAGTTAGGCACCATAAACAAGTAGAAAAATATGCAATTACAACCATCACCGAATGAATTTCAAGGTTCAGACTGCGTTAAAACCAGCACCAATCGAAACCCATGGCATTAATTGACAAATTATTACAATAATAAATTGTCTATTTTAAACTTCCATAAAAGATTGGAGAAAGCCAATGTGCAGAAGACAAGAGCTGATTCGGAATTTCATTTTTTACATAAAACCATAATAAAGCAGCTTTCCAACTTGAAGATAAAAGCAGTCTAATGAGTTATGCTGCACAGGATTAGTGATCAATCCAGCAAATTGGGACTTTTATTCACTTCTAAAATCCAATAATTGAAGATTAATCACATATGTAAAAAAGGATAAGGAAAAGGACATGTGATATTAATTTATAACAGAAGTGCAAAATCTCCGCAGGCATCCTAAAAAAAAACAACTTAGGGTTAAGGAAGCAGCCCTAAAATCTGGAACAAATGACAAAGAGCCACCTCATATAAAGAAAGAAGCCAATGCCTATAAAGAGGAACACAGAAACCAAAGAGACTTAGATTTCTTAGAGTGAAGGAAAAGTACCATATCCCTGAAGAACATACGAACACGAGACTACTCGCAGAAACTCTTCCACATGGGAGGCAAGAGGTGCTGCTCCAGATACAATAAGTCTTACCTTGCCACCTAAACCTTGTTTTACCTAAAAGAGCATGTAAGAACAGTGGCATCCACTTTGTTAACACTTCTAGGAATGTGCAAAGGATAGAAAGCTTCATCAAGATAATCACCTTATTGAAAACAATTTTGTCAGAGATGGGAGATGCCTCAGCATGTTTCAAGCCGTTTCTCATATTACGCAGTTTCCTGCTCAATTTTTTGGCATGCATGAGGTGTGTTAAAAATGAAACAATGATAATACCCAACTTTTAAGTCATACTCCTAAGTAATATATAGATCATAGATTAAAGAAAGAAGCTATATGGTTACGCTTTGAAAACTTTAGTTGACTATTTTATTGTCCAACCATGAGAACAAAATCAAGAACTTTTTTTCACTAGCATGGTATGCTGCAAAATTCTTTTGCTTGGCTTTCTCATCAACTGAAGAGCAAACAGGAAAAACTCTTGGCATAATGGACTTCAAATTCAGATTACAGTTATTATTATTTCCTAGTAAGAGAAAACCAAAATTGGGTTAGAACTTACAAAGAGTGAGCAAAATTGAATGCAGTCTGTTTAATGAAACCCCCCGAAGCAATCTTCTGTTTCAAACCTGAAATAAAAACAGATCACAGGAAAAAACAAAACCTGAAATAAGATTATAAACAGGCACTATAGAAGCCATTGGAGTTCTTTCATCAGATAAAGCAAGCCTTTTATCCGAGTCTTTCATATTTTACATACCAGAAATTTAATTGGCAAAATATTCACGATAGGAATCTTTGTGAGTGGGCTCCACATAGTCAAAGGTGCAATTAGAAAAGTTCACCGTAATGTTACATTATCTGTTGGCCGGATATGGGATCTCATTATCACAAAAACCAAATACCTTATCTGACATGCATAAAATGATCCACAAAGACACCAAATCCAAGTTCTAGACATCCATCACAAAAGATGCAATAATTAGCTACTGATAATCATGTTTTGCACTGTGGATGAACATAACAAACCTGAATATATTCTATCTAATACCCGAGGAACAGCACAGAAGATAGTAGGTTGAAGCTCTCCAATATCTTCTGTCAATAACTTAACATCCTGCCAATGCGGAAGTAACACAAGATATCAATTGCTTTTTGTAAGTTCTTGGAATATACATGAAACTGTCTTACCCCACGCCAAAATCCAATTGAGGCTCCATGGTTGATGAAAAGCTCTTCAATGGCTCTATCAAAGATATGCGCCAATGGAAGATACGATAGGTACACATCATTGGCAGTCAACTAAAAGAACAAATTAAGGAAAAATAAGAACGAACTTAAACAATAAATTTTTGAATTGGTTAGATGCATCCAAACATTTGACAAAATGAAATCTAAGGTTTTAACTTTGATCTCTCACATGAATTGTATCACCATTACAAAACAAAATAAATAAATGATTAATCACCGCTTCTTTCACACTCTCTAGCATATGCTCTACTCCAGCAATTAAGGTAACAATGCTGTTGTTTGAAATCATGACACCCTTTGGATCTCCAGTAGTTCCACTAGTATACATAATCGTACAAATGTCGGTTTTTTCTTTCAGAGGAAGGTTGAAGTGTTTATTTTCTCCCTGCACAATACAAAGGTAGGAGCTTAGATCAATATTTTACATAAGCAACAAAGGTATAACATCAGATGAGTGAAATAAGTACATGGAAGCAAAAAAGGATAGATGAATCTTTTGATATCAATTTACAAGAAAGTTTTACTCTTATTAGCCAATAAATTGCTGTAAACACACTGATATTCAAATTAGCAAAGAAACGCAAAGATGTAACAGCAAATACACAACAATCATTGAGTGGAACTCATTATCAACCCCCATCCACCCAGCAAATGGAAGAAAAAGATATTAAAAGGAAATACCACCCAGAAGTGGGAATTTGACACCTTTTCAAGTAGGTAAATGGTTTCAAAACCATAAGGAGACAGCAATCTAAATCAGAATCTTGCATCAAGCTAGTTTATTGTGCTTACGTGTGATTAACAACATCAACAAAGAACCACAACGATTGCAGCTATTAACTTAAGTGTGACAAATACATTGCCAATATTCCACACATTTTGTTTAGTGCTAAGATTATAGCTACACAGAAAGGAGCTGAATTAGCGACTAACAGAGAGCACTAGTGGTAATGCTGTTAAATGGAGGCAGCTAGAAATGACTTTATCTCCTTTGCAGAGAATGTCACCATGGACATCTTTTCATTTTGGTTTTCTGGATCTATACACCATGTTGGTACGCTTGATTTTTTTATCCGAAAGCCTTCAAAATGGTTTCAGTTTGCTGGAATACAATGGTCATGCAAGCTATCTTTCCCTCAATTAAATTGAGAAAAATTAAGTTGACCAGAAAAATTCAAGCAAGACAATTGATATAAAAGAAGCACGAGTTAACCATATACATGAGTTGAGAGGCTCCAATAGGAAGACAGAAAGAGAATCAAAGCCAAATTTGTATTGAGTTAACAAGGGCCATGTCAGGTTCAAACCAAATGCCCACTAGCGTTAGGCCTCATAGTACATACATGAAGTAGTTTTATACTTTCGAAATCAAAAGTTTATGGTAGCTAGCCTATCCAATCCTTAATCTAGCAGGAAAGAATAACAAACTGAAATCAGCATGCTTACCAATGACAAAAATTCATCCCAACCATAAATAGCCACACCAAACTTTTCAACTTCTTCCTTCTGTTGAGCAGTAACTTTTCCAAAGCTTACAATTGCTGAAATGGGGCCTTGCTTTCATTACTTTCGTTCAAATAAATACACCATAGGCAAAAAAATCAGGCTCAGGAAGATACTTACTTTTTAAGTACTTAGTTGCACCAGGAAAAGTTTTCAAAAGCTGCAAATTCAAAAATACGTGTTAGCATAAGTACATGTTTCCAGATGCAGATTTAATATCTAAAATCAGAACCATTAAAGCCTCAAATGTACAAAAAGAATGAGCTCAATTGTCGTAAGAAATATAATTTAAACCAATATTAGTCAACAATTGTTATATAAATAAAAGTGATAGAAAATTCAGAATAGAAAATGAAACCCAAAGGAATTTTATTTCCTAACATTTAAAAATTGTACCTCAGAAATTTTTTTCTCTTCCACAAAAGCAAGTGTAACTTCTGCATGGCATATGATAAATTCAACTGCCCCAGCACCTAAACCAGCCAAAAAGAATCATGTCTCACTAAATATAACAGCCAGTACTTTCAAATGCAGCAAATGCATGCCAAACTTTTGTGAGCTTGGGAATAGTTTCATGGCATAGGCACACAGTAAACTACATCGACGAAGGCAAAATGAAGAACAATACATACCTAAGGTGTCATATAAAGGGACACAGCAGAGTCGATGAGCATTACATGCCTGCACCAATTTGTTAAATTTTAGGATGCAATCAGATTTTTTTCAGATAGTTTCTAGACAGCAGTTGATATCCATCTCAAGGCAGCAGAAGTAACTACCAAAGAAGAATACAAGAAAGAGGGGAGAAAGATTTAGTATGGCAAAGAACAACAATGAAAGAAAAGGAATGCAGTGACAGAAAGCTACAACTTGGTTCTTTTTGTGTATTAATCCAAATCCTGGCACATAAATTTTCTCATGTAGAAACCATTATGTTGTCAAGAAGTTTCTTATAAATTACCAGCCTCCAAAGAAAATTAAAGAGAAAATGATAAATGAAGATAAAGGAGATCATTGTTGAAACCATAGGATGGTGCAACATTAGGAAATAAAATCAAACCCCATTATAATTTGAGAAATATACAGTGTATAAATCACTAATACGACAGGCAATTTACTTATTAATGAACCAAAGTCAGCAGAAGAAGCTGTGGGCAAACATCAGTCGATAACTCAGAATGATCATGAGAAGTAAAATTAGAAATCCTGTGTCAAGTACCACTATATTTGCTTCAAATCATAAGCTTAGCTATCCCAAACCAATGTGGATTGCTAGGCCAACATCCACATGTGGAGGGCAAACAATCCAGAAAGGCACGGGAGAACAAACAAGATTAATGATATTCTCTGTATCCTATAAATATCTACCTTTTCTATGTGACAGTAGTTTAGTGCGCAAGTTTATGCAACAAAAAGTGCAACACATTTAGATGAAAATGGTTTTGGATAGAAGTATGTCATAGAAAACATGCATATCCAAAGTAGTTTAGGGACTTTCAGAGTTTCATCCCTCGAAATTGCATTATAATATTCTTAGAATATGCAGTGCATATTGACAGCACTCTGCATGTGCACAAATATGCCCACAAGTATATACAAACATACAGTGCATGAAGGATGCACACCGAGGAAGGAAGAGTAGATAAAATCATTGCAGTACCTCCATGCTTATAATCCACTCAGGGCAGTTAGCACCATAAATTCCACATCGTCCTCCCTGACATAAAAGTCAATTAAACAAATAGTGAGAAGAAAAATTATTGCATTAAAAAACAATGGACAAAATCTGATAACTGCAGACAATGAAGACAAAATCTGGCAAGCATACAAGTCCAGAGATGAATAATTTGCAATTATATAAATTACACCATGTTAAGTAAATAGATAAGAATTTTCGAGTCAAAGAGCATGAAGTCAAGCAACTTATGTCAGTAGTATAAATGAATGATGGTAAGACACTTTCAGGTGACTACACAATAGAATTGCATATCCTATTAGAAATCTGACTTGACAGAACATAGAAAAGATTAACAAGCTTCAAGTGATTTTTGCATTAAGGTTATTCTTTTTTCTCTGGGAAAAGAAAAATGACAACAAAGATAAAAGTTCAATACAAAATATAATGATACTTACTTCCTCAATACCACAACTGCGAATGCAATTACCAACTTTCAGCACTACGTCGTAAACTTCTTTGTAAGTCATCCATAAGTATTTACCTGGCTGGTGAACCAGAGTAACTATGAAGATCAGCCAAAAGGTTCCAGAAAACAGAAAGGAAAGAGATTATGAAAGAAGATAAAATCAGATGCAGGTTGAAGTTCCAGGCATGGATGCATAAACTGCTAATACTAGCACAACAACAATACCTTCCCATTGACGATTTCACGACGACCAAGCATTCGATTATTGGCATATTTCTCAACTGACAAGCTGTGCCACAAAGCAAAATGTTTGATTCAAATATTCATCAACCCAGAAAGTAAAGATGAAAAAAAAGTGTAAAAATTCAAGTAAACCATCTAGTATGCACAATCTCAAAAAGAGCTAGAGTATCCATGTCAGACAGAGACACAATTAAATGCATGTTAGACGCTGAAGGACCACTAGGAACCGATGAGACTGAGATGCGACAGACACTCAATTGTCTAAGTCTCTCAATCACTTTGTTACAATCAGAATCCCGTCAACCTTTCATTTTCTATTGTTTATTAACTTAATCCTCTTATTCTGATAATTGAAACAATCAATTCAAGTTCCCATACATGTTGCTTATTAGCTTCTCAATTTTATTAGTAAAGATTGAATGATAGTGATAAGATAGAGCAATTGGCTTAGATGTAACAGTAATATGTTCTGTATTGCAGCATTCCCTGAAGATGTCGATAGTTCGAGAATTTTCATTTCCATGGATATGGTCATAGTTCTTTGTAATGTCAGTGCTGTGCTTCTCAGTCCATTACTTGGGTAATATTAGCAGAGCAAGTCAACTAGTAATAAAGACAAACATGAAAAATTCAGAACTTCTCAAGTCATTGTCTCCTTCCTTTGATGTAACCAGTAACACACTTAATATAAAAAAAGGTACAAACCCATTCACAAACATGTATAGGCATAAATATGTTGTATGTACATGAAGCCTTTCTAAACAACTAAAAATAATTGAAAAACGGAGAAACTTCAAGAAGGAAAAAAGAAAAGGAAAAGAAAACACAAAAGAGATACCAAAAGAACATTATAATATCACATTTAAGTTGGATCAATTCAAAAAATGCAGGATCTCCATATTTGTGGGACCCATATGGTTCAGAACCTTAGCAACCAAAAAGATTATTGCTTTGATGATTAAAATGATCAGATTCAATCACATAAACGAAAAACTGATTTGATTCCCACAAAACACGAAGTTTCAAAACTCTTATTAACACAAAACAAACACCACTCTCACACTGTTATATCGCTTCAATACACGTGCTGTAACATTCACGTAGAACAGAAAACGTCCACATCCACTTTCAGACACACCAGAATCAAAAAAAGAAAAAAATTCACAGATTTGCCACACAAACACATCAAATGCCTCTCATGATAAACCTAAAGCTTCCATGCAAACTATAAAACAGAAAACCCACTCGAAATGTTATCGTAAATGATCTCCCAAATTATTTTCAACGGGGGAAAAGAAAAGAAGAAAATCGGACCGGAAAATATCCCAACAGCAGTCGAGTCCTGGAATGGGCGGCGGAAATCCATCCTTAGCAAAAATACTACGATATACCGGTCCGATCGACGGTTTTCCATCCTTGGCATGCTTCGAAGGCTCCACCTCTACTATAAACCTCTTATCCGCCATTTCCAAAAATCTCTCCGCTTCGCACTCCTACAAATACAGTGTGCTATGGTTGAATGGCCAGAGAGTACAATAGCAGAATTCGGCAGCCTTATTTATTGATGAATGTAAATTTAGTCTATTAAATCTGTACGTGTAGGCAGAGGCGCCGAGAGTTCCGAGTTTGTTTGGGACTCGGGAGTAGGCCCATTTCAAATATAGTAATAGTATCTATGAGAAAAAATAATTTTCCCAATTCATTGATGGATAATTTAACATTTCAAAAACTAAAAGTTGAAAAATTGATGCTTATGGAAAAGTTAATTTTCTTATTTTTAATAATATAAATAAACATGTAAGCTACCTTAAATTAAATTCTAGATATATTTTATGAAAAAAAAAAAGAGATGTAACGACATTTCTAAACTCAGTATGCAAATTATTCGAATATTTTTATACTTTAGAATATTACAATATATGAATATTAATTGCTAATTTTGTTTATCACTTTTAATTAATACATTTTTATTATTTAATGTTGAGTTACGTTGTGAAATATACTTACTATGCATCACATATTTTAAATGTTTTTAGTAATTTAAGTATAATATTCAAATTTAATATCATTATCGTTTTCATCTTTCAAATGTGATGGATGATGGCCATGATTTAATGATGCAAAAAATAAAATTTATTTTAATGAAGTGATCAAATATATTAAGTATATATAAACATTAGTTGGTAATTATAAATTAGTAATTCACAATATCATCTATTAACAATCAACTACTGTATACGGAAACAGATTAATACTCACGCAAGTGATGAAACTCAAACCAAAATCCCAAAATCTTGGGGCCCCAACTCAGGCAAATTCAAACAGTATTTGATTAAATTTATTTAAAATATTTTATAAGTCTATAAATGTTATAAAATTATTTTAAAATTTATAAGATGTTACACCTTATTTAAACATAAAATTTGAAATGCTATGATAAAATAAGATTTTGAAGTTTAAATATGTTTGTAATGACAACTTTGTAGTTAAAATAATTAAAAATTAAAAAAAATATTAAAATTTTAAAGGTAAATTAATATTTCCTTATATTTTGAAAAAGAACTTATAAAATATTAACATCTTATTCTATAAACTGATAGTTTTTTTTTTAAAAAAAATTATTAAATGTTTTATGACATATTATAAGTTATAAACATTTAATGAAATATTTTGAGAAGTTTATAAGTTGCCCAAATATTTTATAATTTAAAAACATTGAATTATTACTACTTTGTAGGCTGCACCAGTGCTGGTGTAGCCTGCTTGTGAAAATTAATCCACGTTCAAAATGGTTCATCACAAATACCAATCTCATGTCGCGTTTAGATGAAAATTTTTGAAATTGATGAAAGAATTTCGAGCTAAAATTTTAAATACCTTTACTGTTAAATAGATTTAAAATTTAATATAATGACAGAAGAAACACCCAAATATTTGAAAATTTTCACGACTAAAAATTATCTTAATAAATTTAATGAATTTATTATCATAAATTAAAAAATCTGTGAACAGTCTCGGTGCTCCAGTAAAAGAAATAACTAATAGATTAGTTTGTTTTTTTTTTGGCGAGGGGATTGGTCCCAATATAATTTGAGTACTCATGTAATCTCAAACTCACCTCTGATCTAGACTAAGACTAGTGCAACTGAAGTTGCTTCAATTCCCACGTAGTTTCGCTAAGGTAACAAATCACGCAATGAACTAACAAGTTAGTTGATATCTCTCAAATGACAACAAATTGTCACATGATAATATCTCACTTTTTCCAGCTATTTGTCATTCCTCAATTCTTATTCTATTGCAGAAAATAGCAAATATTGACAATCCAAACATGGCCTTGGCCCATCAACTTTATTTCAAAGCTTTTCTCCCCTTCGTACAAAAGTTATGAAGATTATTTATTTGGGCTGCCTAACAAAGTAGAATTTGTGACTGATGATTAGAAAATTCATTTTTTTCTCTCCGTTTGCATTGCATTGTCCGTTTTCTTTCCTATCTAAGATGCTGCAATTGGTATAGGCCTGCCAAGAATTTTAACTAAACCAAAACAATATGGCACAGTTAATGTGCACTTTATAGTTGCTGTTTGTGCGTGTGTTTGTAATGGGCATTCATTGGATGGAAGTTCAAAGCCAGCAAAGATCATCTCTGAGAGCCTGTTTGGTTATGTTTTCAGTTTTATTTTTCGTTTTTTATTTTCAGCATTTTCAAGATTTAAAAGGTTAGTTAGAGAGAATAAATTTAAAATAAATTTGTATTTGGGTAGTTCGTTGGAAAAGGCATAATTATATAGAATTTAATAGGTTATAAGTGGAGAGACATGATAATAATAAAATAAAAAGAAAATATATATAAATTATTAAAAAATGTGTTTTGAGAAAACTTTAAATTGAAATTTTGGTGAAAATAGTAATAAATTGGTAGTAATTCATTTCTAAATAATAAAAATAAATTAAAACGAGTTTGAACAAACAAGGTGTAAGATCCCTATGTTTTTCATTTTCAATAACTCTTTTTATTTTCGTCATTATTTGAAATCAACAATCTACTCTTTAAAAGTTTTTAACATTTTTATTAAAAGTTCCACCTATAAATTTTCATACATGTACTTATTACAATCATAATTTTCAGATAAAATATACAAATATGCTTTCATTTTCAAAGTTCCAACATATAATTATTTTTTCATTTTCTAAAGATATTAAAAATTGAAAATAAAAAAAATACAACCAAAAAACCCTTACTTTTTTTGAAGAACAACATATAAAATAAATTATTATCTCTTTGCAAGAGTAACTTAATTATTTTTATCATTCCCAGCAGCGGTCCCCAATGGCACGTTTGGATATGTCCTTATTTTTATTTTCTCTTTCCAATATTTTCCAAAGTCAAAAAATTAATTATAATTTTAAAAATAAAAATGAGATTATATTTAGATGTTTTGTTTGTAACTAGTAATTTAGATGTACATAAGGTTGAAAGATTAAGAGGTTCATACTTTCTAGGAATACTCTATGATGCAACCATAATTGTAAATACCTCATGTGAAAGATGTATAAATGTATTTAATTTGAATAGTTGGATTTGGAATATAAAATCATAACCTTTCTTTTTTATGATTAGTTGGCAACATAATAAATTACATTAACCTGCTACCTGCATTGATAATTGATGGTGGATTTCATTTGTATGTTGAGGGTATATTATAGTAAAATAATTTATACCAATAATAAAATTTTATTTATTTTGAGTTCTATCCCATTAAATGGCTCCATATATATTTTGAGCTTATTAAATTGAATTTTCATTTAAATACTTTTTCATTATTAAACCCATAAAATATAGGATTGGCATACTTATATTCATTATACTTCTATATATTATCTTTTCAGTTCAATACATATTATATTTTAATAACTCTTATTGTACTCTTGTTTTTAAATCAATTGTAAATTGATTGAATTTTCAATAGAAATGTCAAATAATTACATAGGATATACATTAACATAGTTAAAAAATTATGTTAAGAAGTTATTTTACAAAAATGTCAAAATTTATTCTCAATTGAAGTTTTTCAAATCAATTCAAAATATTTAGCTATATTATTATAATATTTTGTATTAATATATTGACTAACATGAATCCATATTTATAATTTAGTATTATTTAGAGAATTTCTTTTCATATTAGTTAAATTCTTTGGATAAAAATAATAAAAAATTAAATAATAAATCATAAAATTGTCTTTTATTAAAAATATATTCAAAATATTTATATATTAATCTACATATATAAATATGCATATATATTATACATTATATATACATACAATACATATTCATTGGGAGGTATACATTTATAAATAGAACAGCACCCCAACTTGTGGGTGCCGCGACGCCGGGTGCGGGAGGTGGGCAGCTGAGTGCGGAAATGTGATGGGGAGTGGCGTGGGTGGTTGGCCCGGTGTCGGTTTAGAAGAAAGAAGATATTTTTTGTTTTTTATTTTTTTAATTAATTGATTTATTTTCTTTTTAATAAAAGTAAATTTAATTAAGTTAAATATATTTACTTATTAATACTATTAAGTATATAATTTAAAACTATTGAAATAATAAATTAAAATTGTTCTTGTTTTAAAAAATTTTAATTATTAACTAAATTTAGTTAAATTATTTTAAATACATCTATTTAATGTTATTGAGTATATAAGTTAAAATGATAGTTTTAATTTTTTTTTTAATGTTATATGTTAATTAGTAAATATCTAACTTTATAGAGTATATAATTCAAAATTGTTAAATGATATTATTTAAGATAATAGATTTCTATTTTTATTTTAACTTTTTTTTGAGAAAAATATTTACCAAGAATTAGATGTATTCAAAATTTAAAAGATAAAGCAATGATTTGTTGTCAAATTAATAGCAACTTGCTGTAAAAAATATGTATCACTTAATTTGAAAGTTTCTCATATGAATAAAGTACAATCTTACATCACCACAGGCATGCTCTACTTTCTATACATAAAAAGGTGTGTTTTTTAAAAATATATATGTATATATTAATTATTTTAAAATGATAGTGTTCTAAATTAAATTTAAATTTCATTGATGTTATAATAGAAGAATCATGTAAAATTTGAAAAAATTAAGATAAAAATAAGCAATATTTTTAGTAAAAATAAATATAAATTAATAATTTTCAATTTTTAAATAACACCAAAAATAAAAATGGCTAAACAAAACCCATAGAATAGGATCAAAGAAAGAATAGCGGTCCATTCCGAAAGGCCTGCCATCCAATTAGCGCACACAAAAAACTACCGTAGCGGTCCATTCCGAAAGGCCTGCCATCCAATTAGCGCACAAAAAAAACTACCGTCTATATTAGGCTTCTGTCCTACAAGCGCACAAAATTAACAAAATTGCCACTGCCTAAAACGCGTAGGGTAGGAGCGGAAAATGCAGCACCGTAGACTGGGCCTTGATTGCAACTACATGGACAGTTTCAATCCGTACTCAATCAACTGTTCACAAAATTGCTTCAATCCCAAAAAAGATTTTTCTTAATCAAACCTCAGCGATCGAACGTCAGAAAACACTGGTGATAACTGACAATGAGAAAAGCAGATAACTACAAACTGTCGGCATATGGACATAAGTTGAAATATTCCGATGTAAGATAAAACATAATAATATAATAATATAATATGTTGATGTGATTCGAAATTATAAATGATTGTAAGATTATTTTAAAACATGTTTGAAAAATTTATTTGAAATAATAAAATTATTATATAAGATTCGTCATTTTAGGTTTGTTTGGGTATTTATATTTAAAAAATATTAATAATTATAAATTATAAATTCAATAATATCAAAATTAATATTTATTAAGTTAAATATGAAATCTATTATAAATGCATTGAATTTATCCATAATTAAAGAAGAATAAATCATTTTGCCTCTTTTTAAAAAAAATTGGACTTCTATTTAACAAAAATATATTTCCACCTTACTCGTTTAATTACAAAATATGTGAACTTTTATTTGCTATACTAACTTTATTGTTGTTCACCATCTAACATTTTACCAAATTAATTAACAGTCAATTTTCGGTCAATTCATTAAATTTATTAATTATTAATAAAAAAATTCAAATATGATATTTATTTAAATAATTAATAAATTCAATATGTTTTTTTATTTAATTATGAATAAATAATTTGATAATTAATTTTGTATTATTATAAATAATTCTCTGAAAAAGGGAGTGAAAACATATTAATAAATTTAATATTGTTTTTTTATTTAACTACTAAAAATGATGAATAAACAAATTTATTTGGGGCAAAATAATTTTTTTGTAATTAATTTAGTTGGATAAGAAGAGAATACTTGAACAATAGGGCTCTTACGCAACCCTATTCATTGCCCAAAGGATTTAATTTTGAATCTCACCACGAAGCACATCCTTGTCTAGAAAATGTGTTTCAAAGACCAAAAAAATGGGGACAAAACACCTTTTTGTACAAGTCGTCAAGTATAGATGCATCTGACTCGAGATTTCTCATAAAAAGCATCTTTTTATTTAAGTGCTCTCTCAAATTCCAAGCAGACTAGCCTAATAAAACATATAATGTGTATTGTTAGAATATTGCCTTTTCATAATCACCTTTTCTTCCCTTTCTTCCTGCCTTTTACCTCTCTCTCCAAGCTCTTGATCCTTTGGCTAAGAACGGACGAAGAGGACACTCTCTGATTTGCTGGTTTTGTTGGTGCTTCAGAAGGTGACGATAGAGACTGCTGTTGTTGGGCGGCTGCATACCTTTTTAACGCTTCGAAGAATGGCAAGCCGGGCTTTTGATCGGTTGAAGGTGGCGACAAAGTTACGGTTGGTATGCCCAATAACTTCTTCACCTCCGGCTTCTTTAACACTGAAAAACTCAAAGGAACATTCATATAAAATAAGAATTAAAAGCAAACATCAATCATTCAACAAAAATAAAAAAGATATCAAGCCAAAAAAGAAGAAACAAGAGAATTCTATGGATGGACAGACAAACGGGACTTACCTAATCCATAAGCAAGTGAAAATAGGTTGGAGGTAATCCAATAACAGAATATAGCCTGTAGATGCATGCACGGAAAACAAACGGCCGGCTTTGATGAAGTGAATGAAAAATCTTGATGAAATTGATACTCTAAATGGCAGCAAATACCTTTGGGAAAGTTGCAGTTAAAGGGATCGTCAATGCAGCAAAGACCCTTGAGACGTTCCTGATAGTGTTGGCAGAAGGATTGCCCTCCAAACCTTCTTGAGCATTGCACTGGAAGGGAATGTTGATAAAAAGTTAAACAAGTATTAGGGTTCCCTAATGGACTCAGCAAAATGGTTATTCATCAAAAGCCACAATACTGTTTTGAGATCTAAATTCTACAAACACAGCAAATTATCACTAGTCAGTGGCCACAGAAGAAATCAGCCGTTAAAATTCCAGAGGATAAACAAGCCCATCATACTTTACGGAACTGTTTAAAAGATACCGGGAAGAAAGTACCATTGCATAATCATAACTACAAACAATATCATACCTTCTTTAGCAAAATGAGAAAATGAGATCAATGTAACCTCAAATTGCTAAGAAGATTCAGATGGAATGGCTAGGAGAAAAAAATTGAAAGTATTTGACAAATATGAAGTGTATGTGGATATAGAAAAGGTGCCTAACCTCCACTGTAATCCAAAATGTCAATGCTGTCAAAATTGGAAAAATATACAAGCTATCTGGAGTTGTCAAATCGGTAAACCACAGTGTACCACCCTCTTTAAAAGATGGAACATTTTCTGCCATGTTCCTAACCTGCACATAAAGTGATGAGACAATTGTCAAATTGTTAAAAAGTGCTGATAAAATAACTAAGGGAGAAAGCAAAAATGAGATGGAGAGTAGAAGGTACTGTCTACAAAATAGCATAAGGAATGCGATCTTACAGCAAAGAAGAAACAGCAAAAGATAGGGCCTGCAATTAGAAGTCCCTTCAAAGGGGTGAATGGTGTAACACCATATCTGCAATAGAAAGACAGAGTCATCTCTGTGAATGGCGTCTAGACTAAACCAAGAACATAACCACAAAGGTGAAGAAAGATAAAGCAAATGAAGCACAACATTATAAATCCAGTCAGATGGCCAATCATGTGGTATCGACGGAATCTGAGATATATATAATCAATACGAGTATGTTTTATCTTTTGCTGGTAGCAGTTTGTGTGGGCGTTCAGTTCTACTGGTCCTACTAGGTTATCTCTATAGACATCAACTCAATCAATAAGGGCTCTCACAACTCTAGAAAACTTATTGAACTGGTGAAAAATAAAAAGACAGAAAATTTATAGGATTTATAGAAGAGTTAACCCAAGAAATGGCACGTACACATTTATGATGAAGGAAATGACTAGATAGCCCTGTACTACAAGTATAACATGACTCTACTACTGCCGCTTTACTTTGTACACTGGGAACAGCCTTGAAATTCTTCCCTTTTCCTTTTCCATTTTCATCATAGCTTCACATTCTTATCTGCCATGCTTCGAGTGCTTTCCTATGATTTCTCTCAAAACAAGTTTCAGGCACGTCATAATTCACACATCTTTTAGAAAACTGTTTGGAGTTAGATTAAAACCTTTTCATTAAGATTATTTCAGAATTATATCTTTAAAATCGATACATCCACTCAAGTCTTGGTCAATTTTTTCACTCTTCTACCTTCATTTTCATGTGGTTTTAGGTTGAGTTCTACTAAGTAGTGAAGGAATGAGATATCACTTCAAGATGGCCTTTGTTGGGGGGTTTGGGTGGGTGGGGCGTGGGGTGGAGAATATGTGGGCAAGAATATGCCAGGCTTGGGAGGTAAGGCCAGAGCCAATCACAATCAGGCTGAACACCAGCCAGACCTCAAATCTAGAGAAAAATTTCGAATAGAAATGGATAAGAAATGAATTGTCTCTATTACTTGCATAAAGTCTAACACGGGACATGAGCCCCACAAGACCACTAAGAATCCAAATTCATCAATCCAGGAGTCCTGTTCGAATTAGTTCAAGATACCCTGAAGCTCAAGCTCCACTAAGCATCCAATTCAAGAAGCCAGAAATCTACTTTGGATGCTTGGATGCGCTCAAATCACACTGTAATTGAAATTTTCAAGCTCTACCCTAAGAAATGTAGCAATCTTGCCAAAATAATTCTGTTTGTAGCAACAAAGCTTTTAAGTTACTTGTTCGTGGAAGCGAGGCTGCAATTGGATGTGCCTAAAACTTGTCCTGATGGTAATCTAAGGAGAACGCTCAGAGCATTTGGGGAATAACAAATTGAAGCATTTGTTAGTAGAAGGCATGGAACTAGCACTTTGCACTTGTCATTTACACTAAGCTCTTGGAATCTTTCTATCCCAACCTGCTCACTTGGTTTGACTTGTATTCCGATCCTAGAAACAAAGCCAAGAAAGGCTAATCCTAGTCATCCTTCTTTGATATATTTCTTCATCAAAGCAAAGAGAGGTCTCAGACTTGGAAATGGAATTCAATTCTCCTCCACCAATGCTGCTACGCTTCTCTAATCACTAAGCCGTCATAACTACATTCCCCAATTGGTTGATGTTATATCAGGTGATGTTTGAAACATAGTTCAGGCAAGAAAGATCCCTATAACAAATGATAAAATTCCAAGGACATTTGTAGGATACAAAATAAAGCATGTGTAGTACAACTGCATTATACTTGCAATATCAGGCTATCTGGTCATTTCCTAGAATGTAAAGACATGATGCAACAATATTTTTCTGCCCATCCCCCAAAGTGGCCTAAATAAATAATGTTATTGAGTATTTGGTATGTTTTGTTGAATTTAAAAATCAACTAATTCCTTGATAATTTGAGCTCTCTAAATCTTGGGACTAGATTGACCTTCAGAAGGTTAAGCCGAAACAGCCCTCACCTCCCCTAACATCTAGAAATTATTCCTACTAGTAACATTTGGACATTTCAGATCTCTCAAGCCATCAAATGGAGATACTGTATCTTTTTGTAACTTAGAACTTGTAGACTTCAGAATTGAAGAGCCCAATATCCCAATGACCAAAATTTTACCTGCATCACCAACTTTTGTTTTCAAAACTAACAAAAATTCTTTCATTACATCACCAGTTATCAATGTTACATACTCACACAAGATAGCAATCTCCATAAACACTTCAGTTACAGCTCACTTAGTCAGATAAATTTTCTCTTAAGCTTTGCTCACCACATGTAGATTCTATTACAGCTGTTGTCCTTTGCTGGGAAGAAAATTGGTTACCGGATTTCTAGAGTTTTCAAGAAGAGACATTATGTTTCTATTAGATCAGATCTTAAAAGAGACTGTAATTTTCATTGTCCAGCAATAGGGCACACTCTTGTCCTTTGCCTGTTATGGTAAAAATGAATAGAGGTCTCTTTTCCATCACTAACAAAATATTATAAGAGCTCAAATCAGGAAAAACTTCTACAACGTTGTTGACTAGAATACCCCAAGAATAGCAATAGTTTCATAACTCTCAGGAGTATTCTTTGACATTTATGCTGTTAAAGAAAGAAAAAAAAGGCATAAAGAAGTAGCACGGGAAAGGAGACTTGCATTGAAACACCTTCCTAAGGTACATTTATCTTCTCTACTAAAAGGGAGCACATTACCAACAGTTCAACCACCCAACATGACATCCTCTGCAAGCATTCGGGTATATAATGGATTCTTCATTTGTACTCTGTACATCCTCTTATATTCCAATCCACAGTCTAAGACTGGAATGAGATTTATACTTATTTTCCCATTTTAACTTCTGACAATGGCACTGATCAGCTCTCTAAATACACACAACAAGAACATAATGCTTCATACTTATAAATTCTATGGAAAGTTGGATCAAAAACAAACATTGAAAATGGCCTCTGAAGAAGGAAAAGCTACATACTCCTTGAATAGTTCTTTCATCCTCGCCTGACCTTCTGCCACAGCAGCAGGACTCATACCCTAGAAACAATCAAATCAGTGAGTTTTAATCAATAGTTGGAGCAATCAAATCAAGTAATAGGGTAATCATAGAATGTAGGAGGCAACCGAAACAGGTCTTTGCAGCATAAACCTCCTACACAGAATCATTCAAGTGAACAGGGTCTAAAAAGCCATTCAGCATATGTTCCAGCAAGTCTCTATTGTTGATCAACTTCATGTAAAGCAAACAAGAATCTGATGCTCGTACCCTATGTTGCATTTCTTCCTTAATCTCCTCCAACCGCGGCCTTAAAAGCTGCAAAAGGCGTAGCTTGGGTGTCAGTGAAAGAGGCAAACAGACTGGAAAAAGAGATGGAAGGGAAGAATAATAGTGCTATAGGCATAAGATACAGATAGAAGTAAAAGCCAGCACTGTACAGAAAAGATCCAAGTCCAAGACTGGAGTGATGATGCTAGAGAACGTATCCTTACTTACCTTCTTGACATGGCAAAGAACCTTTGCCAAGGTTCAGAGAATAAGGAGACAAGAGCACAGCATAGCAGGACAGCAGAGAGAAGAAAGTAAAAGGTTAAGGAATTAGGATTCATCAATTAAAGTTTTTAGCTTTAACTCTATTTTGAAATGTATTTTACCCTCTTAAAATTTTTGAGAATGGGAAGAAAGCAATCAATTTGATATGCTTAAACCTTGGAAAAACACAGAATACCTACAGGCACCTAACTACCTGTAAAACATTATTATAATTTTAGGAGGATCTGACTCACCAAAAATCACCAGTCCATCCACAACTGAATTTTCCAATTGACTCATCACCATCAAAAGATATAGAAACATTTACATATATTTTTTCTTTTGGAAGATTGATCTAAAGCAGATGTTTATAGTAGTTCATTATAGCAACTTACTCCACATTGATTCTTTCTAAAAGTACAGAAAAAGCAAGCATGGAGAAACCATCCTTTGATTGTAAAAGTTAGATTGGCAAATTCAATAAAGGGCAAATTGTGTGCCAGTGTCTAAAGACATGCATATGCTAGTTTCATGAACTTTTCAACAGATGATGCGGGAAACTGCTGCAGTCAAGTAATTTTGAGCTTTTCACACTATCCTTAAATACTATCTCCCCATTCTTACTCTATTTATTGCATTTCTGACCAAGTGTTTCTACTCGAAGCTGGGAGCCTATTCATATCAGCTTGATTAATCAATTCTATACAGCATATGGAGGCAAAGAGCACCAATCCACATTTCCTAAGGAACAAGTGGTTCGAGTTTCTCAACTTTAAAGCACATGAGCCAGGTCAAATTATATTTTAAACTTTGCCCCATTGTATGGGCTTTATAAACTCCTATTATCTGTAGGGTTGAAAGAAACAAACCAACAAAATATACACTACAACAACAGCAGTATGCCTTAATTTCTGCAGGTAACATGTCAACTACATTTTGCATATTGGAGCACATTAATTTGCAGGTTTGGACTAAAATAATTAAGGCTCTGTCACCGTGTGAAGATCAATGTGTCAAAAATGCATTTTTTTTCAAGATATGATCAGAAGAAATAAATTATTAAATATTCATGATAACTCTCTGAGCTATAATTTTGAGAGGTTGGAAACTATAATTCTGCATGATTTTATCAATACATTTATCATTTTGTCAGATCAAACATGGACAACCATTATCTAACTTACAAACCATAGACATGGGAAAAATGAATGAAGCAACAAATCAAAAGAAGCATCATCTCTTAAAGAAAAGTGTGCTTCACATATTACTCACTCTTGAAGACTGGTAGCCTGAAAGTACTAGTCATGCTCAGAAAGGAAACCAAAGCTTTAAAAACAATGACTATCGAGACTAGTTTTACTGAAGGAAGCATCAGAAACGCCATTCTTTTATCATGTAAAGCTGGCATAGTATTTCTTTTGTGAACAGTTGTCAGACTATCAACACCTGTTCCAGGCTTCCAAGCATACACAAAGAATAGAAGTGCAATGATGTGCTAAAATGCTTTACATCTGACAGTCTCCACTCCTGTCCAACAACTATATAAACTAGTTCAAAGATCTGTAGCGCACAAATGACATGGCTCCTAGTTGATGTCAAATAACCATAAAGGCCCTTCAGAAGACAGGAAATTTTAGAATCCATCACAGAAATAGTGTACCTCTCCCGAACTCAGCAATGCTTAACCTTTCTTTTCGTTTGTCTTCCAGAATCACTTTCTTCTTAACGAGCAAAGAATAAAGACACTTCTATTCCATGTACATCTACTGTCTTCTCTCTCACTTCTTATGCACCAGAAGGGGAAGTTGAAGGCAGATTACAGTTGGCTGAAGTTTCCTTTCTATGGTACTAAACTGTATATATATTGCCAATATTTATTCATAGTTATGGACCACATGGCAATGGGGTTCCTGAATAATCAAACATTAATAAATGGAGGAAATAGGTAGACATTTAGACACCCCAGATAATGTCACGAGATGATGGCAAAACAAGCCTTTAAAATGCAAAAAAGACAAACATGTGCAGCACTTACAGTAAATTTTGCAGTGGACTTCATTTGATATATCATGAGAGGAAGTTGAATCCAACGAATCAAAAGAGTCGTCAAAACAATTGATGCCCACCTAAACACAACCAAATTCCAAAAATCATAGCTTGGAAATCCTCAAGAATCATAACAGCAATAGAGAACACAATTAACCAATCAAGACGGCATTGGAAATCTTAAACAGTGGAATCATAAAAAAAAACACTCTGATATGGAAAAAGCATCTAAAGAAGATTTCTTTGCGCAATAGACGAATAAAATGTGCAGCCACATCCATTGTTAAAATTCAGATACCAGCAGAAACATACCGGCACGCCTTTTCTTTTTTAATTTCTTATCCTGCACTTCAGTTGATATCAGTACAATAGGATGCCACAAAAATATACCATATTTATTCAAAGTTTCTAAACTTTGCTTGTCTCACATGATATAAAAAGTCTAAAGTTATCGCTAATCATAAGCTTAAATATGACAGTGCCAACAGATACAACTCAGACATTCACTTATGAAACCTCATCACACATGGACAAATTGTAATGATTTCAAATGAAACCATTTCCTCAGAACAATAGTACCAAAATTCAGAACAGATGAACACAGTGTCTCCAAAAACAGAGTTCCCTCCTCACCAGTTAAACCCAGTGTAAGAATGCACGTAATCAATCAAGTACTGGAGTGCAGCCACCGGAAAGAAGGAGTCCGCCGCTGCAATCGCTACCTCATTTGCCACCGGGCCCACCTGAGAAGCCACTTCCACAGCTTTATCCCCCAACACATCCGCAACGTCGGTCATTATCTCAGTCTTGTCACCCGGCCCTTCTCCAAGACTCGACATATTCCTCACAAAAACCGACCCACAAGCCGCTGGAATCGCGAATCTCCGATCTTTAAACAAACTTCTTGACCTATGAAAAGTGCCCAAATTATTTCCGGTCCCAAAAAGGTGTTCCCGGAAATAATTGGGGATTCCATGGTTCTTGGGAATGGGATTATTATGCGGCGGGTTTTCATAGTCGTCATCATTGCGATGAATATGCGAAAATGAAGGAGCAACTCGGTGCTGCTGATAAAGCAGCTTGGCTCGAGCAGTGATCCTCCGTCTATAAGCCATTAATCTTGCTTCTCACGGGGTCAAATGAAACAAAATGAAGAGACTTCTGTTCTTCAGTTGAGCAAACAAGAACCTTAAATTTTTACATATATCTTTCAGAAGGGCCTCCAGATCTCCGACACCAGAAAAGATTCTGAGAAGTTCCTTTAAAAATTGATACAGGCTATTATGTAGCCAATTCAGGATAATCAGGTTTTAGGGGTTTTGAAGTTCGGGGGCTTTTCAGGTGAGACTGAATAGCGTTTATACGCTAATGCAAGAGTTCTGCTTAGTGAGCAAAGATTTTAAAGGTTAAGTAGGATTAAATTACTCTATCGAATTTTATTTTATATTTTACTTTTCACTTAATTTTTACTCTTCATTTAATTTTCTAAATACTAAATTTTCTATTTTTTTTAAATTTAAGAAATCACTCCTTAAATTTTTGAAAAAAAATTAAATAGCTTTATATCTTGACAAAATAACAGAAAAAACCAGCAAATAACAATTTTTTTCTTTCAGCTCTATCAAATGCCAACTTTTCTTCAAAAACACGTTTTTTTTTTGGTTTGGAAACTGTTTTCTCCTTTGTAGAGCAAAAGGAGCTAAAAACGATCTCTTGTCTACCAACAAAAAGGCGCGAGTGGATGAGAGATCGAAAAAGGAAAAAAAAAAATCGATGCAAGAAAGGGGAAAAAAACTACTTCTCTACAATTGTGTGAAAATGGAACAACCAAGAGCACCAACAAATGAAGAATAGAAGGAAGAGAACATGATGCAGAAAGGTATGTTTTCTATTACTAATTTTGTGAGCTTTGCTTTCTTTCAAATGTGCGTATTTTTCAGTTTTATAAGTTTTGCAATTAAATTTTCTCATATTTTGTTTGTTTGAACTCTTTTTTACTTGTTAAAAACTTGAACCCATTTATTATATATATGATTCTTGTTGTAATATTTGAAAATCTTTGATTTGCACTTAAGAAGTATGAAAGTTATACTTTACTTTTTTGGGGGTTATACTTCTTATACATAAAATTATATATTGAAACTATCTGAAAATGGTAGTATATAATCTATTTGTGTGGGGTACATTTTAGAAGTAACTGTAGTGCAAAACATTCAAGCTTACAATACACATTATTTGAAAATGTAATATATAATATGTGTAAATGAAGTACATTTTACAGTAACTATAGTACAAAATATTCAAACTTTCAGTACACATTATCTGAAAGTGTAGTATATAATCTGTGTAAATGAAGTACATTTTACAGCAACTATAGTACAAAATATTCAAACTTTTAGTACACATTATCTGAACATGTAGTATATAATTTGTGTATCTGAAGTATATTTTAGACACAATTGTTGTACAAAACATTCAAGTTTACAGTACACATTACCTGAAAGTATAGTATATAGTATGTGTATCTGAAGTACATTTTAAAAGTAATTATAGTACAAAATATTCAAATTTGTAATACACATTATATGAAATTGTAATATATAATCTATGTATTTGAAGTACATTTTAAAAGCAACTATAATACAAAATATTCAAGATTTAAGTACACATTACTATAAGTGGTAGTCTATAATATGTTTATCTAAAGTATATTTTATAAGCAATGGTAATACAAAATATTCAACCATTCAATATACATTACTATAAGTGATAGTAAATAATTTGTTTATCTAAAGTACATTTTACAAGCAGTTATAGTACAAAATATTCAATTTTTCAATACACATTACTACAAATTGTAGTGTATACTAATTTTTCTATATTTGATTGTAGCAATGGCAAGACATAATGAGATTTGCTCCCATTGCTCCCCCTAATATTTTCTAGCTATATTGGAGAATGTGAAATTCAAGATGGGGTTAAAATATTTTGATGCATTAAATATGTTGGAAATCAAGTATAATGATCGAACAAATAAAGTATAAATAGAGTTATTTTGAAGTACACTTGGTGCAATTGAATAATTATTTTCATTAGAATTATAGCGAGATAAAGTACAATATATCAAAAATAAGTACAAAGATCGAACAAATGAGGTATATAAGGTTATTTTGAAATATATTATGTACAATTGAAAAATTAATTCTATTTAAAGTTTTAATGAGGTTAAGTACAATATTTTTTAGGTTATTACATCAATTGCTTTAAATATTTGTACGGGTGATGGGATGGATATGATTATCATATGCTTATTGTATTTAGAACTTTGAATGCGGCATTCCATACTTGAAAATCATATGACAATGAATTAACTCAACAACAGTTCCTTTCTTCACTTCCTTGAGGGAAATCGTCTCTACCCACTTGGAGAAATAGTTTGTAGCTGCCAATATATAAGCATGACCAACCAACAACTTGAGCGCAATAGGACTTACAACATTAAGACCCCATGCATCAAATGGCCATGAAGCAATTGTGGTATGTAAGGGTTCAGGAGACTGATGTATAAAGTTAGCATGCATCTACCAAGCTTCACACCTTTTTGCATAACTCATACAATCTTTAACCATAGTAGGCCAGTAGTATCCAATTCTTTTAATCTAAAAATGAAGCTTAGGACCCGACTAGTAAGCTCCATAAACTCCAGAATGTACCTTAGCTATAGCTTCAATTGCTTCTTCACTACTTAAACAACGCTAATAAGTACCTTCATAAGATCGATGATACACAACATCTTTGTATAAAATGAAGCGAGATGACCTCCGATGCACCTCCGTCCTATGGTGAGGGTCTTGTGGCAATTACCCATGCTTAGATAGTCAATCAATAATATCCCCCAATCTTCATCTTCACCAACTAAGATTAATATGGCATTTGAACCCTCACGGTCAAGCTCAATCAGTGAAGGCATAATCCATCTATTGCACACTGAGATATTTTTTGTTTCTTCTTCGAAAAGGAATAAAGTGGTAGCTAGGTTAGCCAATGCATCTACCATCCTATTTTTCTTCCTCGGAATGTGACTAAAGACAACACTTTCAAACTTCATTAACAAATAAGAGGCTAGTTGAAAATAAGGGATTAAATCTTCCTTTCTAACCTCATAAACATTTAAAAGCTGATTAATAACCAGTTTTGAATCACCATAGACCTCAATTTCTAAAATATCCATTTCAAGTGTCATTTGAAGCCCAATAATCAAAGCCTAATATTCTGCAACATTATTAGAGCATAATTCATTTAACACTACCGAATATGTCAAATTTTGCCTTTCTGGTGAAATAAAGATGATCCTTGCCCCCCATCCATCAAATTGAGCGCTCTATCAAATAACATTGTCCATGCTAATAAGATCTCAATGAATAAGGTATCTTCATTAGGTAATTCATCAGATACTTCCCAGTCTGCAGGAGTAGGGTGATCCGCTAGAAAATTAGTAAGAGCTTATCCTTTAATTGCTTTTTGAGGTACATATGTGATCTCATGCTGATTGAATATAACAGACCACCTAGCTAATATTTCTGAAAGTACTGGTCTTGACATCACAAACTTGACAGAATCAGCACGTGAAATGAATCAGATCGAATATGCCTAAAAATAATGCTTCTACTTTCTAATTGCATAAAATAAGGTAAGGCAAATCTTCTCAACGGGGGAGTATTTCAATTCATTTTTTATGAAAGCTCTACTCAGATAATATAAAGTGTTTTCCTTTCCTTCATCATTTTCTTAAGCTATTAGAGCGCTAATTAACTGTTCTTGTGTTGCAATGTACTATATTCATGGTTTTCCAAGTGCAATAGCTCCCAAAATTGGTGGATTTATGAGGTACTTTTTCATGCTCTCAAACGTATTTTCACACATTTTATCCCATACAAAAGAAGCATATTTCTTCATCAGGTGATTAAATGATATCTTGCCACCAAATTTGATATGAACCTTCTTATAAATGTGAGATTACCTTGTAAACTGTGCAATTCTTTAAGATTCCTTAGTGGTGGCATCTTCTGGATAGCATCAATTTTAGTAGGATCAACTTCAATTCCATGATGTCAAACTACGAAGCCAAGGAACTTGCCAGAAGTGACATCAAAAGCACATTTGAGTGGGTTCATCTTCAAGTTGTATTTCCTCAATCGATCAAATACCACGTGGAGATCTCCCAGGTGATTATCTCTTTTCTTAGTCTTGACCATTAGATCGTTAATGTAGCACTCCACCCTTGTATGTAGCATATCATCAAAAATATTCTGCATAGCTCGTTGATAAATCACACCTGTATTTTTCAACCCAAAAGGTATCACTTTGTAATAGTAAATACCATTGGTGTGCGAAAAGCCGTACACTCCTTATTTTATGGTGACATTCTGATTTTATTGTACCCAAGGGATCCATCCATGAAAGATAAAGCTTAATGTCCACTGGTTGCATCTAACATGAGTTCAATAATAGGTAATGAAAAATCATCCTTTGGACATACCTTATTCAGATCTCAAAAATCAACACAAATGTATATCTGACCATTTTTCTTCTTGACTGGCACGATGCTTGAGATCCAAGTTAAATATTTAACTTCTTTGATAAATTATTCATCAATAAGCTTGTTGACTTCAACTTCAATTAGAGGGACGAGCTTCAAGTGAAGCACTCATTGTGATTGCTTTACTGGACAAGCCTCATGTTCTTTGCCAAGGTAATGAATTGCAACTTTTGGATATAATTTTGGCATTTCTTTATGTATCCAAGCAAAGACATTCTTGTACTCACTCAAGATTTTGAAATATTGTTCTTCTTCTTTAGGAATTAGAAGCTTGCTAACAAATATGGGATGGGGCTCTTCTATTGTACTAAGATTCAACTCCTTAAGTTCATCAACAATTGCATGTCTACCATATTTAAGTTGTGGAGGAGCTTTTAGAACTTCATCTTCAGTAATTTTTAAATCAGGCTTTTCATCAACAATGATATGATTACATGCATATAACTCATCATTTTCTTTATCATATAGCTGTTCGATCTCAATAACTCTCATTCTCTGAAATGTAATGCTCCATTTTAATGCTTTATCTTCTTTTGAAATTGGGATGGGCACCATTATCCATGCCAGGTAGTTTGTAGCTTGTATAAAATCACTTGCCACCAATCTATTGAATTCTACAAGATATGAATCATGTGACGCAAGATTTAACTCCTTTTTAACACTTGTGTAATTAGAGCTAATGGTGATTTCCACTTCATCTTTATCTGCACCATTCTTTTTGCATGAACGCTTTACAATGCACTACTTTATTTTCACAAGTTTGTCCATATTGATAACTAGGATTGTAAGTTTGGCTCCATTCAATCGGAATAAGTGAAAAGTTTGACCCTCTTATTTTTCAACTCTAACATATCAGTTTTGTCATCAACACTCCTTTTTGCAATGTTATTTCCAAGTCGATTGAATATAAAACCTCTCAAACATGAACCTATATCAAAATTTCTTTGATCTTTAACACCAAGTCTTTTAAAGATAGGAGGATGAGTAATTGAGCACAAAGACAATCAAATATAGAAACTCAATGATTATTCTGTTTTTGTTCTTTTTGCTTCACATGATCTTCTGCAGAAATATGTTGGACATCAGCACATTTATCCTTTTTCGTCACATGTATCTTGATCGATTTTGCAACTTTAAATCCTAGGCCAACCCTTGACTGTTCAACATAAAATCCTTATCTTTTTAGTTTACGTTCTACTTCACTAAGTCAATGAACTTTTTCTCCAGTTAACTCAAGTTTAAGCTTACTAAGATTGGGTAGATTAGCAAAGTCATAACTAGATTTTTCAAGCAACTTATACGCTTTAGGATCAAATGTCCCCTCGAATTCTTTGTGAGAACTGCAACAGATGGTTCATTATGGTTTGATGAGCTTATATCAACAATACACATGGTGAAATCCTTCCTCAAAGTTTGACAGTCGTTTGATTCTACCATCTGTAATTGGCTTTGAGCAACATCATTCAGCTCAATACATACTCCAAGTGGAATTTGCCTTTTCTCTTAAGATGATTACAATGTATATCAAAACATTGGTAAGTTGGACTCATCACTGTGCTCGCATTTTTTGCTTGTCAAAACCTCAGTAATTGTCAATTCAATAAAATTTTTAGAACAATCTTATCTCCCTTCAATGAAGTGGCTACCTGGAGCCTTTGCAAGTTGCACTTCACTTACTGAGTTAAGATCTAGATAAAGTTTAGCATCAGTGAAGTATGATTCTACTACTGTAAATGGCTTCACATCTGCATCAACTTTCATAACTTTTCCATTTTTTGAATACTTGAAGCATTGATGAAGAGTGAAAGGCATTAGTCCATTCTAATAAAGTCGTGGCCATCCCAAAAGTAAATGGTAGGAACTCCTTGCATCAATAACATGAAATAAAGTACTTGCTTCCAATTCCCTAATTGTGAAGTCTAGACGAATCATACTAATGGTGCGTTAGCCTTATTGATTGAAACCTTGAATAGTTAGGCGATTGCGTGAGAGATCTTCAATAGAAATCCCTAAATTCTTCATGGTGAATTTTGGCATGATATTGATGGTAGATCCTCCATCAATGAGTATGCGGTTAACCTTTTGCTCCTGCATGAATAATGAAACAAAAAGTGGCCTATTGTGAGGTTTTGACTCCAACAGCAAGTCTTCATCTGTAAAAGCAATGGCCGTACAATAGAAAGTGCAGTGTTGCTCTTTAGTTTCACAAGATATAGCATGAATTACTTCAATTCTTTGATCAAAGAATCCTATAGGAAAATAATCATTTAAAGCCACCTAACTCCTTTTGTAACCTGTAAATGAATTTTCTTGCTTATCATTTATAGCTTTTAAACTCTCCATTGTCTTTGGTTAAAGGCATTTGGCCATATACGAGACCTTTAATGCTAATGAATAAGATTGATTAACACATCATCTTCTCTTTCATCGGTGCATCACAAGAGTCCATGCATTGTTATCTTTAGTTTCAATAGTAGAACTTGTTTCCAGCTTAGTCACTTCATCATTGAATTGAGTCTCCACTAGCACCGGACTAAGCTTCCAAACTGAAGTATTATTGATGCCTCCATGAGTGAAGAAGAGAAAATACTATCTTTGCTTGCAACACATGTGGTATCTGCTATAGTTGCGACGTTAGCAAGGTTTAATCTAACAACATCTTCTGTATCAAGAATTATCTTTCCATCTCTTGCCAATGCCATTAAATTATCCTTGAAGATGAAACATTTCTCTATTGAATGACCGACAGCTCGATGATACTTGTAATATTTTGGATCATTTACCTTTCCAACTTCTTTCGGACGTTTTGTTTTCGACAGTTCAATCAACTTCTTTATCAATAATTCATCAAAAATATGAGAAACATCAAAATCTGGTAATAGATACTCTTTTTTCTGCATTTCTTTCAGTGTTTTCTTGCCTGCTAAAATGCGTTGATCTTTAGTTTTCTCATCAACAATTTTATCACTCGTGGGAATTTTATGGAGGTTGTCTTGATCGCCATAAATTCCTTAGTAGCAGCTTTGGCATATTTTTCACTCTTATTTGAATCTTTCTTCTTCTTTTTTTCTAGTCTTCAACAGGAATTCCAACCCTGCGATTAGCAATGCTAAGCTCCATGTCATGGGCACGAGTGGCTAATTCCTCAAAAGTGCGAAGTTTGATTTCTTGAAGAATGTAGAGAAATCCCCAGTGCATAACTTGAATACACATCTCCACTGCAGACGTCTCTGAGAGACTATCCTTGTAGTTCAAACTTAAAGCACGCCAATGGTTGATATAGTCTACCATCGACTCATCCTTTCATTATTTTGCTTTGGCAAGTTCAATCATGCTTACAGTTCGGCGAGTACTATAGAAGCGATTTAAAAGTTTCCTCTCTATTTGATCCCATCTATTGATGGATTCAGGTTCTAAGTCGATATACCAGTCGAAGGAGTTTCTTTTTAATGAACATACGAACTGTTTCACATGAGGATCATCATAAGTCGCTGCATTATTGCATGTCTCTTTGAAATAGGCCACATGTTATTTTAGATTTCCCTTTCCATCAAACTACTGGAATTTTGGTGGTTGGTATCCTATCGGCATTCTCAGCTAGTCAATCCACTTTGTATAAGGCTTTGAATTCATAATAGAACTTTGAGAAGGCATGCCATACTGAGCCCTAATAGTATTGGTGATCATGTCTTGCAATTGTTGAACATACAATGTAACAATATAGCAATAGAAGTTTGTCGCTTGTAAGGCATCTCCTCAACTTGCTGCTGCACTATTATATTACCAAGGAAAGATTAATGGTTGTAGCTAAATCCTCCAAGATCTTTCTTTTTCTGTTTGTTCATGAGTTGTGCAATTTGTAGATCTTTTTCTTCTACAATATTTTGGAGGTCAGCTATAGCTTGAACCATCCGAGCAAGTTGTTCATCCACTGTTGCTACTCCAATCACTATAGCTAGCAGTTCAGCAAGGGATGACACCTTAGGATTTATTTCCCGTGGACTTCCATAATCAAAATCATCAAATGGAATGAAATTAGTATTATTGCGCCTAGTCATGGGTTGATTGAGTGATTCAATAATAGGGTCAGTAGCATCTTTCTTGGCCAAGGAGAGTTGGTTCCTCTTAGGTGTCATTGAGTGGTCACAAATATCTTCAAAATTCAAACGGGAGAAAGAGATGAGGGGTAGATTCTAGTCCCACTAGACGTGCCAAAAATTTGTTCACACAAATTTCGTTGTCTACAAAATTAAATCATAAGATAAAGAAAAATAATGGACAAATTAAATTTATATTAAAGAATATATGAGAATTACAATTTTATCAGAGAGAAATATAAATTCCCTAACAAAACTAATCCCCTTATTCTTCTCTCAACATATATGATTCAAGGACTTGAAGATTATTCTTTGATATTAGCGTAAAATCATTTGACTTGGTGAAAGACACTATGAAATTTTTTTGAACTCGAACCTTCAATCCAAGATCAGCGGACTTGATGACTTGAAGTTTTGAAGAGGTATAGGACCTTTGCGTTACCAATACGTTGTCACTACAGAAACTTGAAGACTTGAGAATATGTGTGTATGTGAATATGAATATATAAGAATATGTGTGTATGTGAGTCTCTGATCACTCCTTTATATATGTATTTAGTAGGAGACTCTAAAATTACTTGAATTCATTTGATAATTATCTCTTTAATACATATATTAAAAGATAATATCAAATATTCTTGACTTGATTGGTCACGTGCATGGATGCACCACGTGTTCCAGCTTGATTAGTTTGAAATTGCTAGGCCACCAAATTTAATTTGATTGACATAATACATCTTCATCTCGACACTTGTCAACATTCGATTTGTATAAAATAAATATTAGAATATTAATTAAACTAACTATTTATCATTTAGAATTAAATTTTATAAATTTCAACACAAATAGAAAATTTTAAATTAATAACTAATATATTATTTACACATGTCATTCTTCAATCGGCCTAAAAAATTAAGCTATCTACACTTGGCCTAGATAATTGATTAAAATTTTGAGAGTTCATGGGCATGATTAGTTAATGAATATTATTTATAAGTGTGTAATCTCTGTGTTCTGAAATACTCTAAAAAACATGTTCTGTGAATCACACTGATAATTTGAATCTACAATTTTTGTATACAAATTGTTATATTTCTGAAAGCAAATATTCTTGTCTTCAATGATTTCTTTTATTCTATTTGATATTTGTACATGATCAAATCCGTTAGGGGGTGAAGGGGATTTATTTACTTGGCGAAAAGTCTCTCATAAGATATTAATTTACCATTTTGCAAATAACTTAGTTTAGGATGACGAAGATGAGCAATTTGGGGGATGGTGACAAGAGATTGATATTTTTAGAATAAATTTATTTAATGTTTAAAACCTCTAGTTAGATTGATTAGGAAATTATCTTTGAGATCTTAGATACTCAAGTTTGATTGTTAAGACAAGAGTGTAGAACTATATTTCATAGTGACAATTTATTTTGGAATTTGTTTAATAAATTTTTTTAGAAAATTTAGTATGCTCTATTAGATCTGAGACTTAGTGTCTCAAAGTCTTTGGATTTAAGGGCACAAACGTGTTATGTCTCAAATTTGGGGCGTGACATTGATAAAGTATATAATCATATTTATAGACTTTTATGCTGAAAGTCTTGAATTCTTTTTAACTTCTTGCTGACTTCTTGCTAAATAACTTTGGAACTTATATTTTCATAACATCATATATATGAGATGTCTTTATATGTTTCAAGATTCTAAATACTAAATTTCAAAACTTCAAATTTAATTTTACTTGACCAGTTTTTGAAATAATATTTAATTTTACTAATTACTTGGCCATTTTTGTGATATTTTTATTTTTATATTGTTATATTTAATTATATTTATAATTCATTAATTTTATTAACATATAATAATTTTAAAGAATTCATGCATAACACAGGGATAAAACTAGTATAAATTATTGAAAAATGTGTTTTGAGAATAAAAATAAAAATGATATTAGGTAAAAATGTGTAAAAAATAATGTATTTTAATTTTTAAATAATATAAAATGTAAAAATATAATTTAAAAATGAAACCAAATGGACCCTTGCAAGAATTTTGCCTAGTAAGTCATTGAAAAATTAAACGAGATCCAAAATTAAGAATTAAAAAATATCAAGAATACCATTCAGATAAAGATAAGAACTTTTATCCTGTGACTTGTTATTGAAGATATGATAGTTATTAATAATCTATTATAACTTTTTTGTTGTTAATTAGTAAGTATGAGTTTATCTGCTGGATGATAACAATAATGTTTTATTAATAATTAAATATAATAATTAATGACAATTTGCTTTATTAATTAATTATTAAAATATATCATCGTATATTATTACAACATACATGAAAAGAAAACCAAATTCAAAGAACTGCAGCAAACTACTTATGGGATAGTCTGTTGTGAATCATAATATAATCATTCCTAGGGTGTTCATGGGTAGTGTTGGTATGAGTTTGAGCAAAAAATAAGTTCAAATCTATCAAATTTAATTAATTTGGATTGGTTCGAAGATTCTAAATTTGGACCTATGTAATTGGGTTAGTAAAAAAGGCAAATCCAACTATAATGATCCCATGAAAACTATATTGTAGTAAAGTCCAAAGATTTCAAAAAGTCATGTAAAGATCAATTTAACCCACAATTGAAGATTGGTTGATATGTCTTGAATTTTCAACTCTCTTTGGAAAATATATGTGGAAATCCCTTATTCTAGGCTTCTTCCTGCACCTACCTAACTTTAGAATAAGGGCCGGTGGTACTAGTATGTACTATTGACAGTGTTGTCCATCGATAAACGATGAAGAATAGATGTGGAGAAATAAAGGAAGGGAGAATTGAGGATTGTGTTAGGGAAAGGAGGGGTGAACGAATCATAAGAGATGAAAGACTAAAGAATGAAGAGTGAAGAAAAAGATAAAAAAAGTAAAAATAAGTAAATTATTTTTTTTTCAATTAAGTCATCCGATCGTGTCAGATCTGGTTGGTTCGAGCAGATAAATATGAAATTCAAAAATCAAACTAATTACAATCGAGTTTGATGGTGTTTTACCTTATTAAACCTAATTACAATCCAATCGAACCAATTAAATTATTAGATTCAGATCATTGGGTTCATTTGATAAATTTGATCCGACGAGTACCTCTAATTATTCATCAATAATTATCAATGGGTCGAATATATTACACTTGATTAATTTTTTAAAAAAAAATTGTCTAGGAGGATTTTAGTTTTATTTTGTTTACATTCCCAATTTAATTTCTACACAACTATTTAAAAATATCAACTCAATAAGTATAATTGGGTATAATTATGATCATTTTAGAAACATGGAATTCTTTATGACCTAGATTGACTATGCATTTTCCTATTTTTATCTCATTTTAATTTTTCACGATTCTCGATTTTATTTTTCCCGTTTTTTAGTGGTCATATAAAAATATTAAATGAAACCGGAAAATTTATCAAAATAGAAAATAAATTTATTTCGATTTCGGAATAAATTATTATTCAAAATTTATTTCCAATCAAAACTCAATTCATTTCAATGCAGGTTTATTTTTCTCTTCTTTTTTTTTTTTAAAATCTTTTTCTATAAATCGGTCGATGGGCTACATTTTTGTCAATAATTATAATTGTGGAGAAGTAATTGGATCACTTATGGCCCAACTCAACTCACACATCACAGATCTGAAACTCTAAATTCAAGCCCCGTTCACAAAAAAAAATCCATCAAAAAAGAAAAGAAAAATTAGTAGCTGAAATAATAAATTTTGCTTATAATTCTTTTACTATTTAATAATATTCTTATTTAAAAATTAAATATGTAGACGTCGAAGCTCACAAGATCAAATAAAAAGAATTCATTGATAATAGACTTAGTGATTGAATGACACTAAAAGCGAAAAATGAAAACAAAAACATGATGGCGAATAACACAAATTAAGCGATTTGCGTATTATAGGACTCTAATTCTTAATTACTGAAACTCAGCGTAACATGTTAGTCTGACTTTATTTGTTAACAAGATGGAAAAACTTGTTATTTGTTGCACTAAGGACGACATTTATATGTCTATATACTATTTGTGCTAAATTCATATATATATATATATATATATATTTTTTGTTTCTTTGAAATTGCCTTACTCGCCGCAAATGCATTTTGGGTTAGGAAAAAAGAATAATGATAAAGATGCTATTCTGAGTGTTGTGGAAGATTTTGGACACTGTTGTATAATTTTTCCTCTATTGCTTTTTCATACATTTGACATATTGAAAGGAGGAAAAAAAAAACAAAAACAAAAACAACAACAAAACAAAAAAATCCAAAACCCTCCCTCTCTTCACTCCTAGGAAAAAGAAAAAAGAAAAACTTTCACCTAAAAGAAATCAAGTCGAAGATATCATTTTTTTCCACCATTTTCGGCATTTTATTGTGAAGAAAATCATCCTTAATCAAAGCTATTCATGACCCAACAATAATCTTTCTGGTGACGGTCCATTTCAGGTATGTTGTTTTTTGTTTTTTCTTGTATTTTTCAAAATGGTAAATGCATTAATAAAATAATGTGTCATGGACACTTTCTTTTTATATAGATGGTTTCCATGGCCTTTTGTATTTATATAGGAAGTAACTCATCCCATAACAAAATTGGTTAACTATTTTAGTTTACAGTTTTAGGTATAGGAAAAATGCAGATTACATTGGAAAAACAGGAATTGAAAATTGAGATTGAAATTGGAATTAAAACTGAAAATACACTAAAATTATACTAGAAAAAGAAAGAGAAAAAAAAAAAGGAACGCATAGCATAAGACAAATAGATAATGCACGGGGGGTATTTAGCATATCCTACAAGCCTAATTTTTCAAAAACAGCACAATGACAACAATGAAAGCTACCAACAACTTTTATGAAACCTGTATGTCAGTCAAGTTTTTATTCCTACCTACTACTGGAATAATTTAAACCACTAGAGAAATGACCTCATTTTTGGTTGAACTTTCCTCTAATTCTCTTTCTTCCTAGTGGTATCTTTGCTTTGGAGGAACAATTGGAATGCCCATAGGAAATAATGTGGCATTTACTGGATTACACCATCGAAAAAAATCGCAAACTTGGTTGGAAATATTTAGCAAAGTCTCCCCTTTTTTTGCTCATATTCAACCATTATAATGCTACATCTCAAACTACAGTCACACATGGATGGAAAACTAAATTTCAAATCCAAGACATGCTTTGATGCTCAATTCTTGCTGCGAGACAAGCTTGTGCCATTTTCCTTTTCAATCTAAGAGAGATAGGGAAAACTAAGAAGGAAAGTGAACTTCAAACTGAGAAGACACAGAGAAAGGAGAGAAGGAGGAAAATGTTTCAAATTAACATAGAAAATGAAAAGTTTTGAAAAAGAGTCTTGAAAATCCTGTTCAGAAAAGGCGTCCTAGTCTCCTAAAATGCATTCTTGACAATTCATATGGAAATTTGCATCTCTTTGTTCCATTTTGAGTGCTTGTTCCTCATCATGCAATTTTGTGGTAATTTCAAAAAAATACAAAAAACTGATCAAACTCTATTTTTTTCAGAGAGATTTTGTGGTACTTTCAAATTTCATAGGGGTAATACGCATTTTCTCATTATTATCCTTATATTATTATCAAGATTTCCAATTGTCCACAAATCAAACGAGAAAAATAAGTACAATTAGGGATGTCTATCCAGCTTCAACTCCAAATATATATATACATATATATATATATATAAAGAAGAGAAGAATTGAAAATTTTGTAGCTTGATTTAAATTCTATGAGAACTCTATCCGAGACTAGAAAAAACATTTGTAATTCCTCCGATTTTTGTATAAACCCAATCTATGACCAGTCTCCACCCAACCCCTTCTTATTCAATATGCACACAAAAATGCACAAATGATGTTGCATAATTGAGAGAGAGAGAAGGAAAAAAAAAAAAATTCAATGCAGGGCCTAGGGTTGATCCAATGTTGTGGATGAGGACGGAAAGGATATTGACGTAGAGGGACGAGGGGGTGAATTTCTGCACAAAGGGCAAGTCCCATTAAGCTTAAGCCACTCATCTATGCAACTGGCATGATAATAGTGATTGCATTCTGGAATGCTTCTTAGCGTCTCTTTAGGTTGGTATTCACACAAGCAAATCGAACAAGTGCCATCGGATGGTATAGGGAGCTGACCACTTTCTCCTAAAATTGTCTTTGGGTAGGACTCTATGGTGGGCCCATCCAAGCCACCGATAGCCCTGATGGCGGGCATTTGGGAAGAAATTGTAGTGGTGGAAAGCTCTGAGTTTAGTCGACGCTGGAGCCTGAGAGTCTTGATCATGCCATAAGTATAACATGCTAGCCCAATGATGCATGTTAGTCCCGGTATCCCAACTCCAACTATAATAGCATATATGGCACTTTGAGGAAGGCCTATAATGAGATCATAAACATGGTTTCGCGTAAGTATGGTAAATTTCTTTACATGCAATAGATATTGATGTGTGAACATAAACAAAATACTACTAGAATTGAACAAAATCACAAAATAACTTGAGATTTGCTGATATGTATACTGAATCAAATTGCAAACATGCAGCAGTTCAATATCCCATCTAATTTGGGCATTCAACAACAATACTCTGAACATGTGAACCAAACCATGCCCTCATTCCGTATTTGAAAATGTCAATAATTTATTACGTGGCAAAATCAATGATCTACATCTTACATGTATAGAATCTAAACCTATCAAAATGACCCATCTAATTTGGGCCTCTAAATGAAGATACTATGAACATATAAATCAAACTGTGTCACCCGCTCCACATTTGTCAAATGGCAATTTACGTGTATATAACTTACCTATACTTTTCCCTTCATTATTACATTATTAATTTGATATTTTGAAGATTTTTGAGTGGTCCCTACAAGAAGGACTCTGAAGATATCGGATCATTTTGATCCAATTTCAATAACTTACTTAAATCACATAAAAAATTATTCTCAAACTCACATATTAAGAGCTCGTTTGGTTTCATTTCCACACCTCATTTTTATATTTTTTACTATTTTAAAAATAAACACATAATTTTTTATACATTTTCATCCGACATTATTTTTATTTTCATTTTCATTTTCATTTTCAAAACATATTCTCTAATAATCTATATATCTTCTATCTTTATTTCATTATTTCTATCTCTCTCCTCCTACAACCTTCTAACCCAACATCATTATTACTTTTCCAATAATATATCCAAATATAAACTCATTTTCAATTTATTTTCACCAACTATTTTTTAAATTTTGAAAATGATGAAATGAAAAATGAGAATGAAAATAAAACCAAACGGAACCTAAACGTTCAATTTTGAGCATGTTATTTGAATATGTCGCAACAAATTTCATGAACTCATAAAGATAATTTTTTATCACTTTCTTTTTTGGAAAAAAAATATATATATTTCACTTGACACTTTGTCTCCTAATATACATGATTTATTCCCCTTCTCCAAAATTTATATTTATTCTCTTTTTAAAATATTAAAATAAGTTTTATTTCCTAAAATAAAAATCATTTTACCAAGTCATGCACCACGCGGACAAGGCCAACTTTCTTAAACTAATTTTTAATAGTGTGATGATGAATATAAATAAATTTGCTTTTTCCAACATCATCTAAAACTCAACGTGGAATTAAAGTGGAGCTACAATATTAGAGCAAGGGGAGTTAAAAGATCTGTTAATTAAATTGGGGATTTGTCAAAATTTTCTTTTCCATTTTAATTATTAAATGTCTTTTTAAAGATGAACGAAGTATTACATTAAAGAGAATTACATCAAAAAATATATATAATTAATGAAAAATATTATCACTGAAATTAATGGTTGTTTCATAGGATCAACCAGATGAAGTCAGTCAAAATGGGACTGAACCTCAAGAGAAATTGGAAAGGAACTCAGACCAGTAGGAATGATGATATTCGGACCACATTCTATGTTCAAACCTAACGAGTCAACATATGAATCTCTTGAGAATCTTCTCAGCTGCTCCTGCTTTTGTGTGGCTTAGTATGCATCACAAGTCAAAATTATATTCCACCGTACTTATATTTAACTCATATTATTCCAAATATTTGTTGAAGCCATCATGGCCCACAATTTTCTTAATCATCAAAAAAAAATTTAGATTAATTTGACACTTTACAATTTTAAATATTTATCGGTGGGGGTAATATTATATTTGTGATTTTGCTTGGTCGGTATTTGCCCAAAATACTCATAGAGCTCAAGGATTCATGTTTTTTATATGAGTCGGATGACCAAATTAGTAACACTCTATTTAACATATTATCTTGACCGTCTAACATCTACATGTGGTAATGTATTATCCATCCATTGCAACATGATGTGATAGAACCATGTCAATTAATTACTATAAATACTTAAATATTACACAAGTTAAGTTTTTTTTTTTTTTTATTGTCATTCTTATATACTTTATTTCCAACATTTGATTGGGTTACTAATTTATGCATCAAAGGATTTTTGTTGGGACTAATGCAACCCTAGCCTTAACTATGTGTTGTGTTTTAAACCTAGGGCTTCACCATCCTACCCACTCTATAGAGTGACCTATCTAACGACTTGTCATTTGATGGATAGAAAATAGAATGGTTTGTATTTGATCTAATTGGAAAATTCTTGATCAGTTGTGGACACAAGGGATTAATTTTGTGATGTATTGTCGAATTGGCATACGCAATAATAGGTTTATTCTTATCAAACACAATAAAATTGGTGAAACAAATATTGCAATTTATAAACATGTTTAAAGGTTATAGACTTCTCTAATATAAGATAAAATTTGTATTATTAGTATTTTGAGCGTTCAATAAATTATTATTAACAATGTATTCATATCTTTATATTATGAATCACAGTAGTTATTAATCATTTTGAATTATCTATTTTAATTTATGTTTTATCCTTTATTTTAATATGATGTATATACAGAATATCTAGTACACATATTATATATTCATAAAATAAAATATGAATCAAAAACAAATTATCCAAACTGATTATTAACATAGTTTAATCCCATTATTTAACGTGGAACATTCTATATATGTAAGAATTTTCCAAAAACTGCCATCACCAATTGAGTTGGCAGCTCATATTTCACGGGAAGAATGGACTCCCACTAAGACGATCCTTTCCACACACCGATTTTCCAGTTCATTCAAATTAATTTAAATTTCTCTAAGTCGCTAAGGCAAAAAATCTTGCATGCCTCGAGTACATTATTAGAAATATCTATTTCCAGCATATTAAATTTAATTTTTTTTAAAAAAAAAACCATACTTAAGTTGAACTCATTCAAAGGTTAAAAAAGAAACTCAAAATACAAATTTAAATTTGAGTAATTTGTTTCCCAGAGCATACATTTTAGACATTTTTTCAACATTTTTTTCCGCCTGTTTGATTAACTTTATAATTATCAATTAATTTTAAAAACTAATTATAAATTATTATAATTGACTAATACTTACCCCGATGAAATTTTTCACCAAAGAGCATGAAAAAAATATTAAAACAAATACGTCATTAGAAGTAGAACAAGTGAACTATAAACCAAGACTCACCAGAATGTTTGGAGCATCCAATTTCAAGACCCGATTCGCCCGTATAACCGCAAACCCCACCCTGATTTTCACACCGACGGCACGCGGGCTCACTCCAAACCAGCTCGAGATTTTCCTTCAAGCCCAGCGACCACCAATAAAACTGCGTCAACGACCACCGGGACGGAACCGTAACGTTGGCCATCCACCGACACGTCGGCGGCACCTGAATCCCCGGCGACCGCGAATCCATAGCCAGAACTGTGCTGTTTCTTGTACTCAGGCAAAGCAACGGCACGTAATCACCAGACCCCACGTAGGCCATCCACCGAACGGAGCAGTTTAGATAAACATAATTTCTCATATAAAGCCCGTCGAAAGGAGAACCCGACAATGTGAAGTTCAGGGCCCGATTCGGGAGACATAAACCCGGGTCGTAAATGGATATGGACTGGGTTCTATAATCTATGGAGTCGACTATGAACTCGCCTGATAGGGGGAGGTTTATAATTGTTTGTTTTCGGCTGTTGCAGTAAAGGTCAAAACCCGGGAAGCCGCACTGGGCTGGCTGCCGGTCTTTTAGCCGGAAAGGGAACCGGACTTCGGGTCGGTTGGTGGAGTCGCATGAACCGGGTTTGCAGGAGTGGACAGATTGAGTTGGAATTGTGAAGAAGATGAAGATGGAAGAGGATAATATGAGGACGTTTGCCATAGTTTCCATTTATTTGTGACGGAAAGCAAATTCCTCTTTTGGTTCTAAGTACAATTTGCATATATATATATATATATATATATTATACATTTATGTATAATAATATTCAAATGAAAAGGACGCTTAATTCAACGTGTGAAAATTAATGGTGAGTTGGGGAATTCCTCCTTTGACTAAATTTGATCACATTATCACTATAATACTTGAATTTATTTTATATTTTATATTTATATTTTAAAATTATAAAAACATTTAGGCCTGAATTTATTATAAGGAAAATGAATATAAATATTATATATGTATAATTTTAGCCAATTTTCAAATTGCTAAAATCTTTAATCATGTTGTTATTTGAAATAATTTCATTACTTGCTAGATAATATTAGTTGTTAATTGTGTAATCATCAATATATTCAACTAATTTGAAGGTCTTCTAAAACATTCTCCAAAAACACACACATAAATCTGAATTAAAAAGCTTTTATATTAAAGTTAATATGATTTACCCAAATCTAAAGAATGTTAGGGTTAATATATTAAAAAATGCCATCAGATTAGCTAAGATTTAATAAATATTAAAGAAATTTCTTTCCATCTTTATTATTTGTTTCTCATAACTTAAATTTTATATGGAAATACCCTTACCAAAAACTCTCTTAATTAATATACTACTGCATTCTTTTATTTTCAATATCTTTAACGGGTCTTTAATATTTTATATGATTTATATTGAATTATTAATAAATATATTTTCTATATTATTTGATTGACAGCTTCCTTTTAGGTTCTATTGCTTCACATTGTGATGTATTAAATATGATTTTTTTTTGTTTTTTTAATTTTCTTCTTTGATTCTCCACAAAATTTTAAAATCATATACGAGGGTTGACCCCTAATTAATGTTGAAGATCAAAGAAATTGATGACTTAAGGAAGGATTGTCCATGATCAAAGTATGATAGCAGAAATCATAATTGTAATAGTTTTGAAGTAGCTTAAGGCGGTGATTGGTATACAAAAATGGAAATCATAATTGTTGATATAATTTATCTTATAATTGATATGTACATGAAATGAGAAATGAATGGAACTGCAATTCTCTCTTTAATTCTATTCTAATGATTGGTGAATATGAATGACCAGCAAAAATGGAATAAATTTTTTAAATGATCAAATTATCATTTTATAAAAAACTATTAAAATAAAAGTATTTTTTAGTAAAATATTTTTTTTATATATTATTGTAGATTTTTTTTTGAGTAAATCTATAATTATGCAATTTTAATGTCACTTTTAATGTTATTCAAATTAAAGCAGTAAATATATGCATTTTATGTGTTATCAACAAGTTATATATATTCACGTAAAAAAAAGTAGAAACACAATTTCTTAAAAATTATTATTTTAAAAATTATAATTTAGTAAGCTCTTTTAGATTTTGCAATAAAATATAATTAAAATATTATAAAATAATTTTAACTTTTTAGCCATAAAGTTAGAATGATTTATTGTACTTTTTTATAAGTTTAATTTGAAGAATTATTGAAAGAATGAACAACTCTTCATTTATTAGTTTTGTATATATTTTTTAATCATTCGAAGATATGTGAATATAAATAATATTTTAAATTATATATATTCCATTAATATGGACTAAGTCAATGATACTTCTACTTTTTTTATTATAAAAATTGGCATGTGCATAATTATTCTTTTTATTGTTTATTTTTTTAATTTTAATAATAATTTATAATAATTTAATAATTTTTATAATATTGCTAAAAAATATATGAATAAAGTATAAAATTAAATAAAAATACATAGCAATCAAATAAGTTGGAATATAATATCAAATATTTACAAAGTGAAGATTTATTCTCTTAAATATAAAAGTATTTTGTTAAATTATGGAGTGTTATTTTGTTAAAAAAATAAAAAATAAAGGTTGATACCTGATGGATTAGGAATAACTAAACCTATAAGAGTAGAAGGGAATGGCTAAATCTATTTTTTTGGGAATGGAAATTCCGGCGAGAACAGATATTACCATCTCAAAATTATACCAATCATATATTTATGAATGGATTTGAAAATATCCATTCCATCCCCATCTTATTTTTGCATACTAATCATACTATTAAAATTCTCTATTGAGTAAGTTTGGACTATATTAATATATTTTTCCAATTTTTTTATAAAATATATACAACCCATTTTAGTATAACTTGAGCGGAAATTAAAAGATGCAAGATACTCCATTGACCCAAACAATATCCTGCTAACAATCGATTCCATGAGAAATTATTTAACAAAAAATTCCACAAAATTAGTCCAGTTATTGCGTTACCGTTCAACCCTATTAAAGAAATAAATTAGACTGATAAATAAAAACTTGGGGAAAAATGCAATCTATGTATTAGGACTTCTTTGAATATTTAAGGAGATATGGAGATCCTTTTAGGGAAATAAAATCCTCCCACCCACCGTACCCCTACGCCCCCGCGGGCAAAGGATAAAAAATTGGAAATGATGCATGTAATCCTCAAGATCAAGAGAGGAATTGAAGTCTAATGATCTATCCCGTTGAGCAATAAAATATTGAGAGAAATTCATACATAATGGATCAAAAATGGGAGTCAAATATTCCAAGAATCCAACTTATTAGGTTTAATTTATGGTTTCTTCATCAGTTCCTGAGTGGGGCTCCAAACTCTAATTCACCTTACACTTCTAGAAGGCAATAGATATTTTTATAAAAATAGTCAATCGTGACAAAACGACTGCATTAATTAGAAAAAAAGAATATGATCCAATTGAATTCCAATTGTCCTTTTGTGTTCATACGGAATATCACATGTCCCGTGGAAGGTCATTGTATAGTTTGATTTTATGGGTGGTAAATGGGTGGATTGGGTTGGGTTAAATTTGAGTTTTTATGGATTGGGTTCAAAATAATTTGGGTTTTATATGGATTGAAATAAATGAATTGAAAATGAGTTTGGTTTAAAATGTGTTGAGTTGTGGGTTGATTTGGACTTGAAATTGTTCTAATTAAAAATAAAAAATTAATTTAATTTACTTATTTCAAAAAATTAATTCAAAATATTATAGTAATATTATTATACCTTTGACACTATATTTAACATGCAATTTTACAACATAATGAGATAATTCTTAAATAAATTAAATTTAATTTAAGTTTATTAAATGGATCCATTTTCAACCTACTTAAAATCTATTTTAAACCTAAAATTGATACAATCCTTTAAAGTTCAACTCACTTAAACTCATTTATAAAATATTGAGTCCAACACAACCCAAAACCATATAAATTAGGTTGAGCTAATGAATTTTAACCTAAGCTTTGATTTCAAGGAACACCAAATAAGCAACCCATGACAACAAAATCAAAGGTCAAAATAACAGTTAGAAATGACTCAATTAAGGTTTTGTAAAAGCATAATCTACGTATATATGAATACAACAATATGATGAAATGCAACAATATCATAATTTTGATTTCAATATTTTACATTAAATTAGCCAAGGGTAAAATACAACTTAGTTCATGTATTACATTGTGATATGGGATAACCTAGTAGGCCCAACATTAAGTGAGACAGCTTAAGAGGCCCAACATCAAGTTTGTTTGGTCAACCAGTATCGACCTCACTTGACAAGGTTCGCGGTCAACCCGCATCAACCTCAGGATCACTCCACATGTTCCAATAGTTAGATTTGGTCGACATGTATCGATCTCAAGACCCACTCCGGCGTTGACTTAGATCTCTGCCGCATTTATTAGTTTGACAAGCATCATGCCTCTGCATTAATGACGCATGACAACTGGTACAGTCACTGCCACCAACCTTACCACCACCTTTGGTAGAGAAGCACCTCCAGAGGTAATGTTCATCCTGGAAAATAGGAGATTTAGCCACCTGGAACAGTATCGGGATCTGAACATAGAATAACCACCAACACCCTGGCAAAAATAAAAGTCAATACAACTGATAAGGGTACCAGGGTCAAATCATGCCTAGAGAAGGCTATAAATACTTCAGACTCAACTACACTCAAGATAATGCCCAATACACTATAAACCTTATCACTTTCTGTATTATATTCAATCTTCATATCTCAATTAGAACTAACTTGAGCGTCAGAGTACCTTAGTCGACAGCACCTCGACTAGCTTAACGTGTGTTGTGGTTACAGATCTCAAGCCCCAAGATATATACAACTCTGAGTACTCAACCTCCTTAGTCGATTCATCCAAAAACACAACCCCCTTTCTCTATAAGCAGCTTTCAGTCGCATCATTTGGCACCATCTATGGGAAACTCATTGAGATTGCGGCAAGAAAAATGGTAAACACACGTAGAGTAGTATCCAAATGGAGGAAAATAGGAGGTCCACTTCTCCACCTCTCTTTAACCCCCAGTGAGATACACATGTTCTAGGCACTAGCACCCCTCAGGAGTAGGTAGTGACACTCACAATGCCCCAGTTGATGCAGCTAATAAGTGAGCGGATTTTAGCTCAAATATTAGCCCAGCTATCTGCCGCACTGAACAGGCACACTACAGTACCTACTCCCACTGCTAGTGTAACTCCGCAGTCGCTCCCATCGGAAAATAGGTCCCCTGAGAATAGCCGTGGCCGCTAAGAATCCAGACAGTCGCCCACCAGGCACGAGGTTAGTCCTAGACGTTCGCAGGAAGAAAGAAGACATCCAGAAATATGAGAAGAGGTAGCAGACTCGGTAGATCATGCCAAACCTAATCGAGCCATGCAACACGATAAGGTCTAACGCTTTAAGTGTGACTACCACAACGAGAAATAAGAATCTACAAACTTTGTGCATTGGCCTATTCGAGCACCATAGTGCGATAGGGCTGAGTGTCTTAGATCGGGTCTTGATCGAAATGTTACCCAGGTGGATCGGGATGAGTAGGAAAAAATATCCTATCAAGTCCAGTAGCTGAATAGACGTCTCGACGAGATTTCAAGGAAAAATACCAACAGAGCACCAAACTTAAAGGCTCCTCAAAGATCTCGTCAAGAGAGAGGGTCCCTATTTATTCTGGATATCATCGATGAGCGCATCACCTTGGATGCCAAAGTCCCTACCGGTCTGTCAAGGTATGATGGTTCTACCAACCCAATAAGCATCTCATGTAATTTGAGCACATGATGCAGCTGCATTAACATAATGAATACATCCATGCCAAGATGTTGGTGACCACTTTCCAAGGCATCGCACTAGACTGGTTCATGAAGCTTGAACCATCATCGATTTACTCCTATGACCAGCTGTGCGATAAATTCTTGCACCAGTTTGCTAATAGAAAGAAGGCAAAGCTCCCCCATACCCACCTCCATACCATCAAGCAAGGCGAGGGGGAATCCCTTCATGATTTCTTCACTAGATTTAACACGAAGGTCCTGAAAATAGATAATCCCAGGATTGAGTTCTTGATTAACGTGTTGTTCTTGGGGCTCAGGCACAAAGAATGCATCAATGCTTTAGTGCGGGAACTGCTTGGGTCAATGGAGGAGCTGCTTGACCTGGCAAAAAGGTATATGACATAGGAGAAAATGAACAAGCTCAAGTTCAAATTCTCCAAAGTCGAGAAGAAAAAGAAGGAGAAAGACAACTAGAAATAAAAAAAGTGAGGTTGATCTCCGATCAAGCGCTTCCACGACTACATGCTATTGAACATCCCGAGGAAGAAGGCCCTGTATGCCATCCAGCAGATAACCTCCTTAAAAAGCCCAAAAAGCTGACGGAGACTGAAACCATGAAGAAATCAAAGAAATATTGCCACTTCCACAAACAGAAGGGGCATGACACTGATGAGTGCTTCAATATCCAAGATGAGATCGAGAGATTGATCAGGCAAGGCCATCTCAAAAAGTACATAGCCATGGATGCCCAGACTAAAAAGGGCAAAATCAATAAAACTCTCTGCAGAGAAAGGTCGATTAGCCCCAGAAAAGAAGATAAAGGGAAAAACCCACCCAAAAAGATTACCCACCTATCAGAGGGGTGATTGACATGATTGCAGTAGGTCCCACTAGGGGGGACTCTAAGTCTGCTCGAAGGCAAACATAGAGGAGGCTCAAGTCCAATAAAGCTTTACCTATTGAGATAATTTTCCACCTCACAATGAGCGCATAACTTATTTCATTTATTAATGCCGACCTAGCCTACCTCGAGGGTAGGAATGCTGATCACAAGTTAGATTACCCGATGGTCATTTTCATGGAGATAGCAAACTTTGAGGTGCACAAGGTTCTGATCGACAATGGCAGCTCGATGAATGTCATCTTCTTATCTACCCTAAAGAGGATGAACATGGGC
>JACGDI010005784.1:188189-227422 GCA_014898725.1 Jacaranda copaia
AAAAGTATAAATGGAGTCGATTATCCTCCTATTTATAGGCATTCATGTGTGGGAATCCAAGTAACTGTTATGACGACAACCTACCCCCAGTATGCTTCGTATTTTGCACACTAATTGCCGTATTTAATGTAGAGAAACTGCCTCAAACCCTGATCGACAGTTTAAAAACCTAGGTTAAAGATTCAAAAATCGTAGTCGAGCATGGTAACCGCCATAATTAAATGTAAACTCCCTGCTCTTTCTCATAGACAAGCTCAATCAGGACTTGAGTTGGAAGGACTCATGATATGGAATAACCTAGTAGGCCCAACATCAAGTGAGACAGCCCAGGAGGCCCAACATCAAGTCTATTTGATTGACCGGTATCAACTTCACTTGACAGGGTCCACAGTCGACCCGCATCGACCTCAAGACCACTCCAAATGTTTCAATAGTCAAGTTTGATCTACATGTATCGACCTCAAGACCTACTCCAATGTTGACTCAGATCTTCACCATATTTATTAGTCTGACAAGCAGCATGCCTCCATATTAATGACGCGTGATAACCAGTACAGTTATTGCCACCAACTCTGCCAACCCTGCCACCACCTTTGGCAGAGAGGCATCTTTAGAGGTACTATTCATCTGAAAAAATAGGAGATTTAGCAACCTGAAATAGTATCGAGATCTGGACATGGATAACCACCAACACCCTGATAAAGACAAAAGTTAGTGCACCTGATAAGGGTATCAGGGTCAAATCATGCTTGAAGAAGGCTATAAATACTTCAGACTTAACTAATTCAAGGCAATGCCCAATACACTATAAGCTTTATACACTTTTTGTATTTTATTCGATCTTCATATGTCGACCAGAACTAACTTAGGCATCGGAGTGCCTTAGCCGAAAGCACCTCGGCTAGCTTAACGTGTGTTGTGGTTGTAGATCTCAAGTCCTAAGATATATACAACTCTGAGTACTTGACCTCCCTGGTTGATTCATCCGAAAACACAACCCCCTTTCTCTATAAGCAGCTTTCAGCTGCATCACACTGCATGTAACATTATTTTTATGTGTTATGAAAAATATAATTATTCTATTTAATTTGCCCATTCGACTCAATTGATTATTAATGATGTTAATTCTAAAAATAATTATATTTTTAAAATATGATGGGCATAAATAAATAAGTATTAATGTATTACATAGAATATAGTACGAGAACTAAAAAGCATATTAGAGCAATTTATGGCCCATGTACTTTTAATATAATTCATTACATTAAAAATAATACATGTCATAAGAAATTTTTGTTCAACCTTTAGTTGCATATTGTTTTTAATAATTTTTAGTCCTTAATTGATAATTTAATAAAAAATGAAATCATTTATCAAAAGAATATCATTTTTTTTTGGTATTTCAAAAACATATGTTTCAAAATTAGACATAGTTGGTAATTCATGCTGATATGGGGGCCCTCTTTGAGATCAATAGCTTGTTAGGTCCACCTAACATACACAGCCCAACGTCGCTTCTAGACCCAATTGGGCCGAATCACTTGACCACAATCATCTGATCGAACAGATTGTTCTCGATCGCATTCAACGGGAGGCTTCAAGCCACTTGATTCATTCAACCACCTCTCTGGTCAACCACCTTGTTTGTTTGACGATTGTCAACCAAAGTGCTCACTCCAGCACTGACTCATATTTTTGCCGCATTTAATATTCTAACAAGCAGTATGCCTCTGCATTAATGGTGCATGCCACCCGGTACAATCTCTGCCACCAATTTTAATAGGGGGTGCCTACCTAGAGTACTATTCACCTTGAAAACCAGGAGATGATGCTACTTTAAATAGTACTGGGATTGAAAATGACCAATAACCCCCAAGTAAGGATAAGAGCCCTTTACACCTGATAGGGGCATTTTAGACATATCACACATCAAGAGAAGGCTATAAATACCTCATTGTTAGTCATAATCTAGGTAATGCCAAATACATTATACTCTCATATTCTTCTTTTCAATTTCCCTATTTCGATCAGAACTAACTTGAGTATCAAAGTGCCTTCACTGGGAGCACCTCGACTAGTTTGACATTTGCTATTTATTACAGATCTCAGACCTTGAAAAATATTGCTGTTGGATCATTCAATCATCCTGGTTGAGTTAGCCCAAACATAACCCTTTTCACTAAATACGACTTTCAATCTCATCATTTTAGCACTATCTGTGGGAACCTTGAGATTGTAACTGAAAAATGGTGAACATAAGAGTTGTATCTAAGATGGAGGATAATGTGAGGTCCATATCTCCACCTCCCCCGTCGCCCCAACAAGGTACATATGCTCTAGGCCCCAATGCCTCTCAGGAGCAAGTTATAACATTGACTATGCCCCAATTGATGTAGTTGATAAGTGAATAAATCTATGTTTAACTTTTTATTGCATTAAACAGGCACACTATCGTGCCAACCTTAGCTGGCAGTACCACATTGCAATTGCCTCCACCGAAAGAAAGGTTCCCCCAAGCAACCGAGGTTGTCAGGAATCTAGGCAGCCACCAGCAAGACATGAGGCCAATCCCAAATGCTTCCAGAGAGAAAGGGGATGACCAGAGCTAAGAGAGAAAATTGCTGACTCAGTTAACCACCATGTTTGACCTAATCGAGGCCCATAGCATAATAGGTCGAATGTTCCAAACACAACTAGTATGAAGAAGTGGAGGAATCTACAAATCATGCAGCCCGGCCTATTTAAGCCCTGCAGTGCTATATGGCCAAACGCGTGAGACCATATTTCAATCAGAATACTACCCAAGTTGATTGGGAGGAATGGGAGAAAGTATCCCATCAAGTATAATAATTGAACAGATGCCTCGACAAGATCTCGAGGAGAAACACGAACATGGTGCCCAACCCAGAGGGGCCTCAGAGATCTTGTTGAGAGAAAAGCTCTCCCTTCATCCAAGAGATTATCAACGAGAGCATTGCTATCGATGCTAAAGTCCCAACCAGACTGCCAAGAGCTCAACAGACCCCAATGAGCACTTGATGCAGTTCAAGCATGTGATGCAGTTGCACGGTCACAATAAGTATATCTATGCTAAGATGCTAGTGACCACTTTTTAGGGCATTGTCCTAAATTAGTTTGTGAAGCTAGAACCTTCGTTAATATACTTCTATGATCAGCTTTATGACAAATTCTTGCACCAGTTTGCTAATCGAAAAAAGTCAAAACTCTCCTACACCTATCTCTATACTGTCAAGCAGAACGAGGAAGAATCCCTCCATAACTTCTTCACAAGGTTCAACACGGAGGTCCTAAAAATAGACAACCTTAGGATTGAGTTCCTAATCAATATGCTATTTCTAGGACTCAGATATGAAGAATGTGCCAATGTATTGATACGTGAGTGCCCAAGGTTGATGGAAGAACTGCTCGACTTGGCAAAAAGATATATGACCTAAGAAGAGATTAACAAACTTAAGTTTGAATCCTCTAAGGTCGACAAAAAAAAGAGAGAGAGATGACTAGAAACACAAAGAAAGAAGTCAATCTCCAATAAAGTACTTCCATGACTACACCCCACTAAACATTTCAAGAAGAAAGGTCCTATTTACCATTCAACATAACAATCTCTTCAAAAAATCAAGAAAGTTAACGGAGACTAAAGCGATGGAAAGATCGAAGAAGTATTGCTACTTTCATAAACAAAAAGGACATGGCCCTGATGAATCTTCAACCTCCAAGATGAAATTAAGAGGCTTACCAAACAGGACCATCTCAAAAAGCACATAGCAATGGATGCGTAGGTCGAAAGGGGTAAAACCAATCGCATTTTTTGTAGAGAAAGGTTGGTTAGCCCAAAAAGAGAAGACAAAGGAAAAAAAACCCGTCCACAAAGATCACCCACCCATTTGAGGAGTGATTGATATGATCGTGGGAGGTCCCACTGGGGAAGACTCAAAATCAGCTAGAAGGCAGACTTAGAGGAGGCTGGAGTCGACCAAAGCCTTGCCCGTTGAAACAACATTTCATCTATTGATGAGCATAGAGCCCATTTCTTTCACTAATAGCAACTTGGCCCACCTCGTGGGAAGGAATATCAACCATAAAGCTGATTATCCTATGGTAGTTGTTCACACAAATTTCGTGTTTGAAAAAAAGAGAATTATAAGACAAAAAAAATATGGACAAATTCAATATCTAATTTAAATAAAAAGTGGTTACAATCTCTGGAAATATCTCCATAATTGAAGAGTAATCCTATGATTCTTCTCCTTGGAATTTGATTCAAGGGCTTAATACTTATTCTTGAATCGGATGCGTAATTCCCTCCTAAATTTGTGGATGAAATCACAAACTCCCTTGAAATCAAGTATTTGTTTTGATATCAAGGTCTTCAGAATTTATTTGCTTTTGGAGAAGATGCAGAACCCTCGTAGTTGCAGCACTTCTTCGTGGTAAGAGCTCGAACTTGAGAGCTTGATGCTTGAATTTCTTGATGAATTTTTTTATGTCTGGTATGCCTTATAGCACCCCTTTTTATAAGCACAAATTAGGGTTTAATGACTTGAAGTTTGAGTCTCTCCTTAGGCCTGAACACTGCTTGAGATGGGTTTAATTAACTAATGGACATTATTTATTTTGGCCCATTTAGCTAATCCAAAATAAATAAAAAATTTTATAATTCATTTTGAATTGACCCATTTTATAAAGTTCAAATTTATTATGAACTTTAATTTGGAACCCAATTCAATAACCAATCTAATTGGGCTATCAAATGGTAATTTATTCCAATAAAATTTTGATGCCAACAAATGCCCCCACTTCAAAATTCAGTGAACAATGTGCCAATTGAGAGGCAAGATTTGAAGTATTTTATCAATAAATCATATGTATCTTCACTAAAAGAAAATGGCAGATAAAATTTGGCCTTCCCATGGTAGCATTTAAAATACATGGGCCCATATCACTTCCCAACTAAAGAGTAAGTAGAACATGGATATTGTCAACCCGCCTGGAAAACAGATTTGGCTTGAGCACTTCTTTTTGGATTTTAGTAATGCTTATGGCCCACATCCATTCCATGTTTTAAGCTAAAGTGCCCCACTTTCCTTTGGTGATATAGCAAGTTATTCTCATAACAATGACGCAACACAAACACACAGTAGGTTATCTTTGCAGCAGCAGAGACACAACAAACTAGGCAATCAATATCTTCTCTACTTAACTCATGGAAAATTTTAGGAAACTTCTTTCTAAAACTAAAGATCAAAATAAAGAATTTTCTATACCATCAATTGATGTTCCTTCCATGTCTACTGTGTGATTTTTTTCCTTCAACAGATTAATACTATCCTTCTATCTCGGTCTTGACAATTTAAGAGTAGCCCTTAGCATCTATAAAATACCCTTTGGTGCTTAGTTTTTTATAACTGAAAGTGACATAATGCAGCAAAATCTCCTCAAGCTTGATTGCTTGGTATCTGTCAAGTAACTTTGTTTACTAGGTGAGCATCGTTTGCAATGATTTTATAGACCCATCTTCCATGACATTGCACATCATCTATTTGTAAATTTGTCCAAGAGAAAGAATATGCTAAATTGATTAGTTTACTTTTGTTACTTCTCCATAGGCTTCACGAGTATTCTTTCTCCTTTATCATAGTTATTATCCACTTCTGCCAATATTCCAAGTCTACCAAAGGTAGAAGGTTTATGCGATTCTTCTCTGTCTTTCTCTTCTCTTCATTTTTTTTGAATCATCAGAATAATCGAATAACTTGTCTTATGTCCAAAGATTCAGAGAGGCCATGATGATCAATATTAAAGATTATAGTGAACCGACTCCATGCATCGTGATTCGAGGTGACAAAAATTTTCCCAAAGCTAAAAGCACTACTTTATGTGTGTATGAAGCAGTCATGGATGCTCAATCTTCTAAGGATTGATCAAACCACTCCATGCATATTATTGAATGGTCTAAGGAGATAACTAAGGAGATGATTGATCAGCATTATGGTGCTTCTGCTTGTTCTAAGGTCTTGCTGTTGAAATCATTACTTCATGACATCAGAGCCATGCACGTAGAACTGTCACTTCTAAACCACCATCTCAACACCAATAAAGGCTCATGGAGAATTCCAGCATCTAGGTTCGGCACGGTATCCTTTCACACTGGCTATTGGGAGTGGGCAGAGGATGTGTTGGGCCATCACATAGATACCCTTCGTCGATCCAACATCTATGCAGCTGTTCATGCCTCTCTTTTCACGTACATTTGCAACAAGAATATCCTCCAAGCATTCCTTGAATTGTGGTGCCCTTCTACAAACACACTGCACACTGCTATTGGAGAGTTGTCGATCTCTTTATGGGATCTTCGTGGACTTTACAGATTGCCGATACATGGAGATTTCTATGACGAAGTTGTTCCATCTGCTAAGGAGTTGCTTGCTGCTGATGCTTACCAATCATCTTTGTTGCGAAGTTGCAAGTATCTATTTGCAGCCTACCACGTGCTTTCAAAGGACTCCAATGGTGTATATGTTTTTGACTGAATTGGGTTTTGGTTCAAAGGCTCAACTAGATATGCACAACCGCTATCAAGATCATCTAGAAAGAGATTTGTCAAGCCAAAGCTATCTCGCAATCCTTGTGGGGACATTAATGTATCTCTGTTATCACACACCAAGGAGTATGATGAGCCCTTTTTAATGCTCGAGATTGAAGAGAATATCAAGGATGAAACTTATTTGGCTACATTTCTTTCATGTTGGTTATGCAGCTTTACTTTACCATATCCTAAAGTTGATAAGGTATGCGCTTCTATTTTCAAAGTTTCAAGTAAAATGGCTCGTGGCAATTGTTTCTCTCTAGCGGTTCCTATATTGGTAAGTATTTACCGTGGTTTAAGGGAGATATCTACTTCAAAGAGTTTAAGCGAGTCCACAACCATCTTTCGTATTCATTATGTGTACAGCTAGATTGGGCGCTATCTTCAAACACATTTTCCATCCAAACTTGAATCAATTGGAGCTCAAATAGTGAAATATGCGTGAGATAATATGGCCAAACACTTTGAACTTGTTGAGGCACGTGAATTATTCCACAATATTAATCCCTCAAAGCTTCAAAACTTGCGCACACAGGGGCAAACCTCAGTGACAGATGATGCAGGCATATCTAATACCTACAAAGATCTTTTCGTGGCCTGCGGTCTAGCTACTTGACATTCGAAGTAGGGCGATATGCATTGTTGAAGCTTATAGTCCTCATCGATTCAGTCGACAACATGGTTTCTGTCAAGACATTCCTGGCCACCTGAAGAGAAAAATTCTTAAATGTGAGTTGGTTGAACTTGTTCAACTTTGGCAGTCTTGTACTTTGTTAAGCACATCTTTCAAGCCAATTATACCAAGCAGGACATTCTCATCACCTTTGGTTATGAAGGAATATGCTAATTGGTGGGTTGAACATTGGAAGGCTTATTTGGGAAAAAAACACAAAAATTATTCTCAAACTCAATTAACCCACAAATATGAATCCTAAAGGATCCCAAAGGGCTTTAAAGCAAGGTTCCAAGGATGTCTAAGTTACCCCATCTCATCAAGATTCAGTTGCTAGCATGGAATTAATAGAAATGCCTTCTAAGAAATGGCAGGCTCTTCATGTGGACTTGACTCCCAAGTTTGTCCCTATAGTTAGCCCAACTGAAGGAAATGAAGTGATTTCTGCTTTGTCGCTCTCTAATGATGAATCCAACAACCAATACCAGTTTAAAAAGAGATCAAAGGTTCTTGACTTAGAAAATATTAGTGCGAATTCAACATTTTTTGCAGATGCTCCAAGTTCTTCATTGCCTTTAGGGGAGTTAGCTGAATATGTACACACACTCATTATTATCATAATTTTATTTGGTTACATTATTGTTCTCCTTCACCCATCTTATGTTTTCTTTATTTTCCTTTCAGCTTGCAGACCTTGAAAAAGAAATTCCTATTGCTTCTGAGGGGAGCATAGGCTCAATAAATAAAGTCAATCCTTTTAGCTTATGTAGGGGAGATGTTACTTCCTATCCCTCTGGTAACAATGCATCAATTATCTCTTTTTGTAACATTTGAAACCTTCTACAAGTATCTAAATGATGTTGCCTATTTCTATTATAGAAAAGTTGCCTATCAAGGAGAATATGCCCAAGAAACCCAAAAAGACATTTGAGGCTTCATCCCAGCCTCTTCTACGTGCTGAGATTTTTGAATTTTGTCATCGAGTTATAAAAATTGAAGCTGAACAAATACTGATCAAATTTTATTGGGAACGAATATGCCAAAAGATCATGAAGACTACATTTGAGTAGCTTTTAGAGGTAAAGCCAGCGATTGAGGATTTGATTGTAGAAATGAGGACATATATGAGATATACATCATTTTTGGAGAGTAATCTAAAGTCTTTCTTTGAGGGCGCTTCCAACTACACAAAAGTCAAGTCGAACTCCATACAGAGAGAAACACTAGAGGCTCATGAGAAAGCACTTCTTCTTGCACAACAAGACCTTTCTAATGTTGAGGCAATAAAGACTGGTTGAGTTGAGGAGGTAAACACTCTAAAAGCAAAACTTCTTCAAATCACCAAACAACAAGAAGAATTGAAGGCGCAACTTGCTAAATTAATCAACAAAGAAGAGTTTACAAGCTTATCACTCCATGCAGCAAAAGAAAACCTCTCCACTATTCAAAAAGAAGTAGCAATCAAGTGGGAAAAAGTTTTGACGCTTGAGAGCACTCCATTTTTGACTGACAAAGAAGTTGAAGCTTTGAAGAGAATGGAGGCATTACTTGAAGAATCCTGCCATGATTTAGCTACCTTTGATTTGTTTGGTTGAACATTTAGCTTCTTAGCATTCTTTTTTTTTTTTTCAATTGATGTAAAAGAATATTCATATGCAATAAAAGCTCTTTTCTTTTCATCAATCTTTCGCTTCACTTTTTTTTTAAACACTCTATTTTCTACACTTTTTTTATCAATACCAACTAAGTTAAGATCAACCACATGCTCTCAATGATTGAATAATTATGAACCGACTCAAACTTACAAATAAATTGGCTATCTTTTAGACAAACTAAACTTGTTTAAAGATGAGATGGAACTTAGCAAATAAATTCCAAGCTGCCTATGCACCCCATCAAGGGGATTAAGTTATCATGTAGTTCAAAGAATTTTTGTTTTGAGGGAGTGACCGTACACAGTTTATACTCATGCAGGCTAGGAGTATCCATAGTTTAGCCACCCTGAACGAGGTGAAGTATTTCTACATTTTAGCCATATGAAATACTTTTAGTAGAGTAGGTTAGCAATTTATCCACATACACTACCATTGATGGGTACTGTACACAGTTTATACTCGTACAGGTCAGGAGTAACATACAGTTTAGGCTCATGTGTCAAAAAGCATACTTCTTCATAGATAATAGCACTTCAAAAACTTGCCATTTATGGGGCCAATGTGCAATCCATCTTTGTCCACCAACTTATATGCACCATTTGTGTAAGCTTCTTTCACCACATAAGGGCCATCCCATTTTGAAATAAACTTATTTCCCATACGCTGGGTAATGGTAATCGGCCTTCTCACTGCCAGGACTAAGTCCCCAACTTGAAATGATCTAGGGCGGACCTTTTTGTTGAATGCTCTCGTCATGCAAGCCTGGTAACACTTAAGTTATTGTTGAGCTTCAAGCCTTTTCTCATCCAATGCTTCCAATTCCTCAAGTCTGAGATGAGCATTATCCTCAGTGGTTAGTCTTTCTTGAATTGCAATACGAAGTGAAGGTATCTGACTTTCAAGAGGGAGAATAGTTTCAACTTCGTACACCAAAGATTATGGAGTGGCTTAAGTTGCGGTTCGATGTGTCGTTCTATATGCCTACATTGCTTCTCCCACTTTCTCGTGCCAATGCCCTTTTGATTTTGATACCACTTTTTTTAGAAGGTTGCACAAGGTCTTATTGAATGCTTCAGCCAAACCATTTATCGCTGCATTGTAAATCGAGGAGTTATGTTGCTTGAAACCAAACTGTGCGCATAACTTATCCATCAACTTGTTATAGAATGGCTTGCCATTGTCAGTGATGATGTAGCGAGGCACCCTATACCCAAAAATAAAGTTCGTATGGATGAACTTAACTACTGTCTCCTTCTTTATCTCTTTAAGAGAAACTATCTCCGCTCATTTAGAGAAGTAATTAGTAGCTGCCAATATATATACATGACCAACAGATGACTTTAGAGCAATAGGCCCTACAATATCGAGACCCCAAGCGTCAAACAGCCATGAAGCAATAGTAGAATGTAGAGGCTCTGGAGGCTCGTGTATGAAATTTGCATATAGTTCACAAGCTTCACACCTCTTTGCATATTCCAAACAATCTTTGACCATCGTTGGCCAATAATAACCTATCCTTTTGATCTGAAAATGGAGCTTAGGACCAGACTAATGAGCACCACAAACCCCAGAATGTGCTTCAATCATGGCTTTCTATGCTTTTTCGCCGCTTAAGCAACGTTGGTAATTACCTTCAAAAGATCAACGATACAAAGTATCTTTGTATATAATAAAATGAGATAACCTTCTTTATACTTCCGTCTCATGGCGAGGATTATTTGGCAACTTTCTATGCTTTAAGTAATCAATAAATGGACTCCTCCAATCTTGATCGTCACTAATCAATACTGATATGACATTTGAATTTTCATGACTAGGTTCAGCAGGGGATGGCATGACCCACTAATTGCATATAGGGACATTTGTCATTTCTCCCTCAAACAGAGCAAGAGTAGTTGCCAGGTTAGCTAATGCATCGGCCATCCTATTCTCTTTTCTCGGTATGTGGTTTAAACTAGCACTCTCAAATTTTGTCAATAAGTTTGAGGCCTACTGAAAGAAAGGCACGAGATCCTCTATCTTAACCTCATATTCTTTCAAAAGTTGATTGATGATTAGCTTTAAGTCGCCATAGATCTTGATTTCCATTATCTCTATTTCTAAGGCCATCTGAAGTCTAATGATCAAAGCTTGGTACTCAGCAACATTATTAGAGCACAACCTGCTTAGTACGATGAAATATGTCAACACTTTCTTTTCTGGTGACACAAAGATAATCCCTGCCCCCGATCCATCAAATCTATCCTCTTCATCAAAAAACATCATCCATGTTGGGAGAACTTCAACATAAAGAACATCTTCATTGGGGAGATCATCAAATAACTCCCATTCTGCAGGGATAGGATGATCAGCTAGGAAATTTGCCAAAGCTTGCCCTTTAATAGCCTTTTGTGGTACATACGTGATCTCGTATTGGTTGAATATGACAGACCACTTCGCCCATCTCCCAGAGAGCACAGGTCTTAACATAACAAACTTGACTGGATCTGCATGAGAGATGAGTCGTATAGAGTACGCCTCAAAATAGTGCTTTAGTTTCTTAATGGAATAGACGAGTGCTAAGCAGATCTTTTCGACAAAAGAATATTTCAATTCATTTTCAAATCAGGGTTCTGCTCAGGTAGTAAAGCGCATTTTCTTTACCCTCTTTATTTTTCTGAGCCATAAGAGCGCTAAATCGACCTATCTTGTGCAGTAATATACAATATAAGTGGCCTTCCAGGTATCGGAGCTCCCACCACCGGTGGATTTAAGAGGTACCTTTTTATACTTTCAAAAGTATTTTGACATCCTTCATCCCATCTAAAAAGGGCATCTTTCTTCATAAGATGATTGAATGGTTAGCACCTTTCAACGAGGTTTGATATGAATCTTTTTATGAATGCAAGACTACCTTGCAAACTCCATAGTTCCTTTAAGTTCCTCAGTGCAGGAATCTTCTGAATGGCATCTATCTTTGCAAGATCAACCTCAATACCTCTATGATAGACTATAAAGCCAAGAAACATGCCTGATGTAACGCCGAATGCACACTTGAGGGGATTCATCTTCAAGTTATATTTTTGCAACCAATCAAACAACACCTGAAGATCTGTCAAGTGATCACTCCTTTTCTTACTTTTAACAACCAAATCATCAACATAACTTTCAACCTTTTTGTGCAACATGTCATCAAAGATGTTCTACATAGCACGCTGGTAAGTAGCACCTGCATTCTTCAACCCAAAAGACATCACTTTATAATAGTAAATCCCCTTTGGAGTACAAAAAGCCGTACACTCTTCATCTTGCGGTGACATTCTAATTTGGTTGTATCCTGAGGATCCATCCATGAATGATAAGGCCTCATGACCAGTAGTTGATCGACCATGAGCTCAATGATAGGCAATGGAAAATTATCTTTCAGGCACGCTTTATTTAAGTCTCAAGAGTTAACATAAATGCATATTTAGCCATTTTTCTTCTTGACAGGCATAATGCTAGATATCCATGTCGAATACTTAACTTCTCTAATGAACCCAGCATCAATAAGCTTGTTTACTTCAACTTCAATTTGGGGGACAAGCTCTGGGCGGAGAATTTGCTGCGACTGCTTCACCGGGCGCACCCCATGCTTTATGCCGAGGTGATGAATTGCAACTTTGGGATCCAATCCTGGCATCTCTTTGTATGTCCAAGTAAAGACATCTTTGTACTCACTCAAGGTTGTTAAGTACTGCTCTTTCTCTTCATTACTTAAGAGGGAACTTACGAATATAGGGTGTGGCTCCTCCGTTGTGCCAAGATTTAATTCTTTAAGCTTATCCACAGTTACTTGTCCACCATCTTCAAGTTGTGGAGAGGTTTCTAGAATATCATTTTCAGAGGCGTCTAAGTCAAAATCTTCATCAACTGTAACATGATGGCATGAGTGTAACTCATTGTCTTCTTCATCATCAAACTGTATAGTGTCTATAATTTCTACACTTTGCAATGTGACCCTCCATCGTATAACTCCATTTGCTTTCATAGTGGGGACACGTGTTGCTTTCCACCCATGATAATTTGTATCTTGCATAAAGTTACCTATAACCAATCTGTCTAACTCCCTAAGGTACTGAGGGCTTGGTTGTTCTATAACACTTACGTAGTTAGAGCTTATAGTGACCTCCACTTTATCCTTATGCCCACTATTGTCATTGAATGAATGTCTCATGGTACGTCGCATCACCTTTATCGAACTATCCATATTAATGATTAGGATTGAGGATTTAACTTCACTCAATTGAGATAAGCAGATAGTCTGACCTTCAGCTCTGAACTCCACTATGTCAACTTTATCACAATTAGTTCTTTTCCTTGATTTTTCTGCAACGTTACTTCTAAATCAGTTGAAGACCAAACTTTATGGATGACTTGCTATAGGCCCTTTATGAATTGATGGATTCTGACCAAATCTATCAAAGATAGAAAGATGAATGGTTTGAGTACCCAATTAATTGAACACAAAGATGCAACGGTCACTCGACTTCTGACTTTCATCATTTCCACCTTTGTCAACTGCTATATGCTGGACACTAACACACTTATCTTTTTTTATCACACCTATTCTGACTGGCTCATTAGGTGTATATCCCAAGTCGATCCTTGGTTGATCAACACGAAACCCTTGGCCTCATAATTTTTGTTGCGCATTGTTGAGGCCATAGATCTTTTCTCCAGTCAACTCCAACGTCAACTCCCCTAATTTAGATGGATTGGAGAAATTATATCCAAATTTAGCCAAGAGATTGTAGGCTTTTGGATCAAATATCCCATGAAACTTCTGACGTTGAGTCTCGCTAAAGAAAAATCCAGTTGAGGCCTTTAAGTTTAAACTAACAATGGGCATGATTAAGTTCTTTCTTATAACTTCATCATCATAAGATACTATCCCTTTAATTTGTTCTCTTTTATTATGCAATGATGAAATATACATTTCAGATGGCTTCTGTCCTTTCTTTTGGTGCGATCGAAGGGTATACCAAAATATTGGCAAATTGGGTGTCCTTCTGGATTCAATAACTTCACTTGCCAGAGTTTCAATGGCCATTGATCTCTTGGACTCTTGATTTCCAGATTCTAGAGTCATTAGTTCAACATGATTTCCCTCAATAAGATAATTGTCTAGATCTTTTAACGATAATATTTCTTGTGCTGGATTTTGGTCTAGATATAATTTGGCATCTGCAAAGTATGATTCTACCTCGGTGAACAATTTTATATCCATATCGACCTCATTATCTCACCATTCTTAGAATATTTAAAGCATTGGTGAAGGGTAGATGGAACCACTCCATTTTCATGAAGCCATAGTTTTCCTAATAATAAGTTGTAAGAAGTCCTTACATCAATGACATGAAATAAAGTATCCACTTTTAACTCTTCAATAGTAAGATCTAGGCAGATCATTCCAATAGCTCACTGGCCTCCCTGGTTAAAACCTTGAATGGTCAAGCGACTGCAAGATAAGTCCTCAATTGGGATCTCTAACTATTTCATAGTAGATTTTGGCATGATGTTAACCATTGACCCCCTATCAATAAGCATGCAGTTGATTTTTTGATCTTGCATGAATCCAGAAACAAAGAGTGGCTGATTATGAGGCTTCGATCCTAGCAACAAATCCTCATATGTAAAGGCAATAACTGCATAACAAGAAGCAAAATTTTAGATTTCCATTTCTCCAAATGCAATAAATGCCGTTTTGAACTTCTGCTCAAAATATCTCATAGGAAAAAAATCTCCTAGAGTAACAGGGCCCTAACGATTTCTTCTCAACGTTCTCAACTTAACATGAGAAGATTTCATATCTCTTACTAACTTTGGTTGAGGGTGCCTAGTGAGATGTTGTCTTTTCAAGAATACTGGATGAAGTTGGTGGATACGTTACCTTTGCCTTTGCCGGCGTGTCACAAAAATCCATCCGCCATCATTTTCAGTTTCAGAGATAAAACTTATGTCTTACTTTTCCTTTTTGTCAACGGATAAAGCTTCAAACATGACTGGATCAATACTTTTGAATTGAAGTACCCTTGATGCCCCCATGAGTGGGGAAAGAACATTCTCCTTGTTGCAAGTGGCATTTGCAATAGCTGTGACGCTAGCAACATTTGCATCTGCAGCATCTTTGGTATCAAGGATGATTTTTCCATCTTTGGCCAGCATCATAGTTTTTTCAAAATATTTTTTATAGGATGGCTAACAACTCGATGGTACTTACAATATTTTGGGTCATTCATCTTCCCAACTTCGTCCGGACGTTTTGGCTCGGGCAACTCGATCATCTTTCTTGCCAATAACTTGTCAAAGATCTGTGGGACATTTGAGTCAGGGAATAGGTACTCCTTTTCCTGTAATTTTTTCAACGTAGGTCAATGCCTTTCAGCTAGCGCGGGTTGATCAAACTTTTCTCCTTTGTTATTGCTCGCGGAGATTTTGATAGGAGCTGCTTTAACTGCCATAGATTCCTTCATAGTATTTTTTATGGACTTTTCATTCCTTTTTAAGTTTTTTCTATCTTTCTTTTGATCATCTACTGGAAAACCAGGCTTATGGTTTGCAATGCTCAACTCCATGTCATGAGCATGAGTTGCTAGTTTCTCAAAACTTCGTGGCTTGATTCCTTGGATAACATAAAGAAGCCCCCAATGTATCCCCTGGATACACATATATATTGCTGAAACTTCTAATCATCTATCCTTGTAATTCAAGCTTAGTGCACACCAACGATTGATGTAGTCAACAATCGGCTCGTCCTTCCACTACTTTGCATTGGTAAGCTCAATCATGCTTACAGTGCGACAGGTGCTATAGAAGCAATTTAGGAATTCTCTTCCCATTTCTGCCCAACTGTCAATAGATTCAAGCTCTAGATCAACATACCAATCAAATACATTTCCCTTAAGTGATCTCATGAACTGGTTTATGAGGAGGTCTCCATCAGTTCTTGCATTATTGTACGTTTCCACAAAGTGGGTAATATATTGCTTTGGATTACCTTTTCCATCAAACTATTGGAGCTTTGGTGCCTGGTAACCTATCAGCATCCTTAACGCATCAATCCGCTTAGTATATGGTTTTGAGTACACAAGTGAGTTTTGCAAAAGTCTACCATATTGTGCTCTGATAGTGTTAGTTATCATCTCTTGTAGTTGTTGCATGGATAACTCAGCGACAGATATCGTAGAGTGATTAGATTTCTGCACTAAGTCTTGCTTGGGTAGCACCTCATTCATTTGCTTCTCATTTTCAGCATGATTTGAGGACGATGAACAATTCTAACTAGACTCTCCAATATTTGAGTGCTTCAGCTTGTTCATCAATTGGGCGATTTGGAGGTCGTTGTCTTCCATAATTTTTTGAAGATCAGCTATAGCTTGAGCCATCTAAGCAAGTTGTTCATCCACTGTGGTTGTTTCAGTTACCATCACAAGCAACGCAGCAAAAAGAGATGATTTAGACTTGATCTCTATAGGACTCACTGAGTTCGAGCCATCTAATGGAATAGTATCAACAATCTTGCCCCCAGTAGAGGATTGACCAGCCATGATAATAATATCCATGACTTCCATTTGATTCATGATGGTGACTTGATTCTTCTTGGGCACCATAGGAAGTTTGTGAATGAAAATTGGAACTTTGGTGTAGGAGAAAAAGATGAGAGGCAAAGATGGTCCCACTGGGCATGCCAGAAATTTGTTCACACAAATTTTGTATGTGAAAAAAAGAGAATTACAAGACAAGAAAAATGTGGACAAATTCAATATCCGATTTAAATAAAAAGTGGTTACAATCTCTGTAAATATCTCCATAATTGAAGACTAATCCTCTTATTCTTCTCCTTGGAATTTAATTCAAGGGCTTAATGCTTATTCTTGAATCGAATGCGTAATTCCCTACTAGATTTGTGGATGAAATCACAAACTCCCTTGAAATCAAGTATTTGTTTTGATATTAAGGTTTTTAGAATTTGTTTGCTTTTGGAGAAGGTGCAGAACCCTCGTGGTTGCAGCACTTCTTTATGGCAAGAGCTTGAACTTGAGAGCTTGATGCTTAAATTTCTTAATGAAATTTTTGATGTCTGGTATGCCTCATAACACCCCTTTTTATAAGCACAAATTAAGGTTTGATGACTTGAAGTTTGAGTCTCCCCTTGGGCCTGAATACTGCTTGAGATGGGCTTAATAAACTAATGGGCGTCATTTATTTTGGCCCATTTAGCTAATCCAAAATAAATAAAAAAATTTATAATTCATTTTGGATTGATCCATTTTATAAAGCTCAAATTTATTATAGACTTTAATTTGGGACCTGATTCAATAACCAATCTAATTAGGCTATCAAATGGTAATTTATCCCAATAAAATTTTGATGCCAACAATAGTCTCTGTTAAAATTGCCAACTTTGAAGTAAGGAAGGTTCTAGTTGATAATGGCAGCTCAGCCAACATCATCTTCCTCTCCACCCTCAAAAGAATGAACATGGGGCAGCTGAAGTTTAAATCTATGCATACCCCTTTGGTCAGATTTGGGGGGTCAAAAATTATTCCGAAAAAATTAATCAACCTATCAACGTCATTTGGAGAGGCACCCCAAAGAAGGACTTTGATGGTTAACTATATGGTGGTTGATGCTTTATTTGCTTATAATGTTATAATTGGTCAACCAGTCCCAAATGATTTTCGTGCCATTATGTCGACCTACCACATGAAAATCAAATTCCTAACCTCAGTAGGCCTAGGGGAACTGTTGTGTAATATCAAAGAGGCTTGGAGGTGTTACAATATTTTGGTTGAGTTAAGCGAGCAGAAAACTCTACCATAATTGAAGACCTTAGGGGATGCCTCTATAGCGGAACCCAAGGAGACCTAAGCTAATAAGAAAAAAAAGTTGGAGGATACCCAAGTGGAAGGAATTTAAAACTAGCTAGAATAAGAAAATCTCAACAAGACAACTCGCATCAAGATAGATATGGGCCCTTATCTCGAGTGTCTTATGATCAATTTTCTAAGAAGAAACATTAATGTCTTTACATGAAAAGCATCCGACCTTCAGGGAATTGACTCTAACATAATCGTGTACCGCCTCAATGTCAACCCCTCATGCAAATCAATTAGACAAAAGACAAGAACATTTAATGCTAAAATGACCCAGGTCATCGAGGAGGAAGTCAGAAAACTCAATATCCTTCTTGGCTTTGTAATGCTGTACTCGTCCCAAAAAATGAGAGACAATGGTATATGTATAACAATTTTACAAATTTGAATAAAGCATACCCTAAAGATCCTTACCCCCTGCCTCGAATAGATTTATTAGTGGACTCTACTATTAGTTGCAAGTTATTGAGCATGATGGATGTATTTCAAGACTACCATCAAATATTCATGGCTCTCGAGAGTAGGGATAAAACTTCTTTTATGTTTCTCAATAAGGTCTATTGCTTTTTGGTAAAGCCTTTTGGATTGAAAAATGCTGGAGCAACTTACCAAAGGCTAGTTAATTTTATATTTAAAAATAAAATTGGCAAGTCGATGGAAGTGTATGTTGATAACATGATTGTAAAGGCGAAAAAGGCCTTAGACCACTTGCTCGACCTCAATCACACTTTTGTAATTCTGAGAGCATTTGGTCTAAAAGTTGAATCTGAATAAGTGTACGTTTGGGGTCTAAGAAGGTAAATTTCTAGTTACAATTCAGTCAGCGAGGCATTGAGGCCAATCCGTAGAAGATTCAAGCCATTCTCAACATCACTCTTCCTCGAATAGTCAGAGACGTGCAGAGGCTAGTCGGAAGGATTATTGTCTTAGGTAGATTCATCACAAGATTGGCACACAAAAGTTTACCTTTTCTCAAAATTCTCAGAAACGCCAAGAAGTTGGATTTCTAGTGGAGTGAACAATGTGATCAGGTGCTGGTCGAGTTGAAGCAGTACTTGTCCTCTCCTCTATGCTTGCAAAACCTATACTGGGAAAGGTCTTTAGATATACTTGGCTGTCTCTGAAGCATCGATCAGCTCAATTTTGGTCTCAACCAGAGATGAGCCATCGACCTGTCTATTATTGCAATAAGTCACTCCAAGGACCAGAGCATAATTCCTTAGAGATTGAGAAATTTTTCTTGGCACTAGTCACCGTGACTCGAAAGCTACGTCCATACTTCCAATTTCATGCCATTATAATGTTGACCAATCAGTTGTTGAAGCAAGTGTTGTCGAAGCCAAACACTTTCGATGGGCTAACCAAAAGGGCCATCGAATTAGGAGAATTTGACATTACCTTCCAGTCGAGAACAGCTATCAAAGCACATGTTTTAGTAGACTCATCGCCGAGTAAGTTGACCTGCCAAAGAAGAATTATGAAGCCTCTCTTATTTAGACCTTGCATATTGATGGATCATTGACCATATTTGGAGAGAAAGTAGGAGTGGCTCTTCATTCCCCAACAGCAGAGGAATACAATTTTGCAATAAAACTTGACTATGCAATTACTAATAATAAGGTAAAATATGAGGCCTTTTCGCTGGAATGAGGATGGCACTCAATGAAGGTGTCGAGCACCTGGTTGTAATTATAGACTCACAGTTGGTGACAAAACAAGTTGAGAAAAATTTTGAAGCTAAGGACTCTACAATGAGCCAGTACATGGTAGATGTTAGAAAATTGCAGCAGTTATTCAAAAAGTTCACCTTTAGTCAGGTACCTCGATCTGAGAATGAGCATGCGGATGCCCTATCGAAATTTGCTAGCTCGACCAGGGGCACAAGAGATAGAAAAATAATATTTTTGATCGTCGATAGGCTATTGATTGGCCCATTCGAAGAGAATTTGGTATAAAGTATCGAGGAGATAGTTCCTTCATGGCAGGACCTAATCAAACTCTACTTAAGTCATGATGTAGTCCCCAAAGATAGGAATGAGGCTTGACGCCTTTGAGGACAAGCTACCAAGTTTATGCTCGACAAGAATAGCTAATTGTATAAGAGGTCGATCTCTGGACCTCCCTTGAGGTACCTAGATCTCGACCAGGCTCTCAATGTATTACAGGATATCCACACAGGTATTTATGGCATCCATTTCGAGGAAAGATCCCCTGCATATAAAATAATAAGATAAGGATACTTTTGGCCAACATTATTGAAAGACTCTGTAGATTTTGCTCAAAGATGTATATCCTGCCAAGTTCATTCAAGCCTACTGCACCAACCTGCCGCGCCATAGTCAATGTTCAAATTTCTTAGCTGTTCGACTAGTAAGGGATCGATATTCGGGGCTCACTGCTGAAGTCAATAGTTCAACAAAAATTCATAATTGTGGGTCGAGACCTAGGTTGTTCCAAAGATAACAAATGCAGCCATCAAGAGTTTCATCTAGAAAAATATTATATGTCATTTTGGCCTACCTAAGTTCTTTATTTCAAATAATGGGACTCGATTCTAGAGCAGAAGTACCAGAGATTAGTGCGAAGTTTTAGGGATGAACCGACACTTTACTTTAGTGGGTAATTCCTAATTGAACAGCCAGACAGAGGTGATAAACAGAATGATTCTCGACCATTTGAAAGCCAGGATATAGGATACTAGCTTGAGCTGAGCAGACAACCTCCCAAAAGTGCTGTGGGCATACAGGACAACTCCTTGAACAACCACATGTCACAACCCTTATAGTCTGGTCTATAGGTTTAAGGCAGTCATCCCCTCAGAACTCATTCAACATACAGCTTAGGTCATTTACTTCCACTCGCTCAGAATATATTAGAAAAAAAGCTCAAACTTCAGAATATCGAAAAGCACAGGTAAGAAGCTTACAATACTATGTAGCTACAGGTTGAAGATGGCCAAAAATTATAACAAATAGGTCAAGCCATGCCATTTTAAGGTCAAAGACCTTATTCTCAAAAAATTAGAAGCCTCTAAGAATGTAGGCAAACTCAACTCAAAATGGGAAGGACCCTATATTGTTGTAAAAGTGCCAAAGCATAATGCCTACAGACTTGCTAATATGGATGGAGATGAACTCCCTCACCCGTGGAACACCATCAACTTGAGAAAATTCTATATCTGAAATTGTTTTATAATCATCCTCATATTCTTTGATATGAATAAAATTCTAGCAACACTATGACCATTTGTTTGCATTACACAGCTATATCTACCTTACATCATTCCAAGATTTAAGTCAAACCCGTAGTCGATGAATAAGCAGTTTTACGCTGCCACTCAAGATTTAAGTCGACCCCATAGTCGAGGAATGAGTAGCTTCATGTTGCCACTTAAGATTTAAGTTAGCCCCATAGTCGTGAATAAGCAGCTTCATGCTGCCACTTAAGATTTAAATTGACCCCATAATCAACCAATAAGTAACTTCATGCAACCACTTAAGTCTCACGTCAACCCCATAGTCGATAAAGATATAGCTTTATGCTGCCCAATCAAATTTTGAGTCGACCCCACAGTTGGCACAAAAGTAGCTTCATGCTACTAAACCAAAGTTTTGAATCGACCACATCGTCGACTCAAAATAGCTACACGCTACAAACTCAAGATTTTTCAACCTAAGCTAAATAATCAACCCAGTAGTAGATCAACAAGTCAACCATAAAATAATGAAAATTAGCTGTAAAAATTAGTACGCTTTAGCAAGACTGTGCATATCTCTTAACACTAATAAAAAATTGGCAACAAAGTTGTTGAATTTTGCGTTAAATTTTATAAATAACTAACATGGTTGGCAACTATTCACCCATACAATTGCAACAATAAAGTTACATTCGACAAGAAACATGAAGTTCATTTCATTTGACAACATAGACGTGAGAAAAGAAAAGATTTTTCATTCATTGAATAGTCATTATAGTAACATCTCTGTTAAAAAAAAAAAAGCAGAAATAAAGAAACAACATCAAAAAACAACATAGAATTAGAGCATCAAATCTGGCTTGACCTTGCCTGGTCACCCTCTGGCCAGTCTTGATCAAGCTTCGGAAAGGTAGACACAAGCAGATGAATGGCTTAAGGTGGTTGAAAAGGACTAGTGACGTCATTCATGAAGTTAGCTGAGTGTAACACGTACTATGTGACATTGACTTGCTCCTCTCTTAGCTGCACGGCTAAGTCCTCGATGAAAGTAAATTCGTTCACCAACTCATTCAACCTGGCCTCAACCTCAGCCTATTTCTGTTGGGTTTCATTCATTGGCTCAACGAGGGCATTTATTGCAATGTCCTTCTCCTTGGCCCCATCAACCCCTCCCTCCTTGTATTCAAGGTAAAGCTACAACTTATCATCAAGAGTAGGGCTTATTTTCCACTTGTCTTTGGCTTGAAAAGTGTAGTCCAGACACTCAAGCTACTTTACTACCTTGTGGAACACATCATGAGCATCATCGATCGACATAATTAAGCTCGCGTCCTGGAAGGCCAAGCTTAATATGAATTGTTCCACTACCTCTTTCCTAAAGGTGTAAACGAACCAAGAGAAGCTCAAATCTAACAGGTTCAAGCTTGGCCTATTTATTAATTCACGAGCTCAAGCCGAGCTTGGTCAAGCATAAAAAGCCAAGCTCAAGCTCGGCTTGTTGGAATAAACGAATGCTCGATGAGCCTTATTGAGCTTGACTTGATAAAGTTCATTATAAAGAAATAGAAAATCTCAATTCGTTAAACTCGGATGAGATCGAACTCAAGTTCATATAGGTTAGGATTAACTAGAGCTCATTTAGATTAAAAAAAAATCTATAATTATAAATTTTTTAAATAATTTTATTTTATGTTTTCTAAAAATAAAAAATTGAATTATTATTATTATTATTATTTTCTTATCTTTATAGATTTTATTATATTAGTCTAGATTATAATTATATATGTGTATGTATATATTAATAAAAAAGTTAATTTAGGCTCGCAAGCTTCTTAAACTGAATATTATTAAGCTTGACTTGGCTCATTGGACTAACGAGCTTGAGCTTGGCTAGGCTCAAGCTTAAAAAGATCGAGCCGAATATGAGCTTTGACTAAGCCGAGCCTGAACCATTAGTGAATTATCTCATCTTATTTACACCCCTATTACCACCGCATGGTGGGAAACTATCGAGCAAAGGCTTATTGAGCCTCCTCAAGCGCATCTACGTGTCCAACCGCTCGACCAGGGGAATAGCTCACCTGTTGGTCCAAGTAAGCTTTTTTCACTATAAAGTCCATTCGACTCCTTTCCTTGACCGCCTGCACAAGTTGCTGATCTTTAGAATTTAGCTGCTTCTTGAGGTCAGCCACCTCCTTTATCAGCTGATCGACCTGAAGTTAGGAAGACTTGAGCTAAATCTTAAGGGTCTCTATGTCCCCTCCCCTCTACAACTCCTCTCAATCAGCTTAGGCTAACTCCAACTGACGATAAAGATTATATCCTAACTGGCCCATCTAAAACATAGAGCGTCAGTGAGCAATAAAACTTCGTGAAATAAGAATTCAATGAGAAACAGTTGACCTCACACTCACTAGATTACAATGGTAAGCCAGAGCCTTAAGAGCCCCAACCTAACTCAGGTTTATTAGTTTTTGCTAATCGGTGGAGAAAAGCCCGGTTATCATCCACTTGAGGGTGTTACCGCCCATCATCTCCCCTTGAAGGATAAAGGTCAAGTTAATTACCTCTATGGTAGGTTAGGTCCAAAATAGGGTGATTCCAATCGATAAAGTTGGAACAACACCCTATAGCCACATTTGTCGAACAAGTTGTATCCCATCACCGCCTTCTGTTTTCCCTTATTGCCCGCTATCTTCTTGGGCACCAAGCCTTCCTGCTCGATCATCTATCTTTTACCCCAACCCATAGGGCTACTTCGAACATGCTCCTCTAGTTGAGTGGGTTGGGTTTTGAGCGCCTATTTTATTTAAGGCACGGTAGGGGCAGTCGTAGAGCGGGTCAAGAGGGCTGGTTCTATTTTAAAGGCCCCTCATTGAGCAACTACCTAACGACGCTCTTCATTCCTTTATGCTCTCACTGTAGCTTCTGCTTGACTGTGAGTCATTACCTCTTCTCAATCTGCCAACAAAAGATAAAATAAATTAATCAAAATCAAACATAAAGAAAAAAATTTACAGTTAGCACAATTGATTAAGATCTCTACCTAGCCAATTGCTCATGGGTAGGTCAAGCTTGGTTGGTGATAGGCCAGCCAATACCAAACACCTCTCTTTGATCAAAATAGAGGCCTCCATATGCCAAAAGTTGATCAAATCCCGAATAAAGGTGTTAGGCCAACTAAGTGTTTGATTCCCTAGCATTTCCACGTGCCCCCTCCAACACTACCTCAGAATATTAAAATCTCTAGGATCTCAAACATAAAAATGTATTGTTTCCACCCCTAGCCATACGAGGAGAAAAAGGCTACTATGAACTTTCGACGCGGGCACACCATCAGATAATAGAAGTTAGACTCTTTTATACTACCTGACTTTCGGGACATTGGTAAATGAAATAAGTTTGAAAAGTTGGCAAAGGAGGTTGGCTAGTCGAACATGTGCGTCAACACAGTAAAGCTATAAATGGTGGCAAAATAGTTGGGAAAAAGTTGGGTTATGCAAACCTCGAGGCCCACCAAGAGGTCGACTATAGCTTAGGCTAAAGGAAACATAAGGCCACACCTCAACCCCTTTTCGAACATCGTTATGCATCCCTAGGAGGTTGATGCATCCTACCCCAGCCATAGGCACTAAAAGCTCATACTCATCGAGAATGTGGTACATCTCTCTAATTCAAACTAAGTTAGTGAGGGAGATTTTGGAGATTATTTCACTATAATGGTTAGGTGTAAATAATTGACCTCGCGATGCAAGGGCTTTATTGGGGCCAACCTCACCCCCAGAGGCAACCCTCTTTGTTCCTAAGCTGCTCGAGGTCGAGCTATCGCCTGATGAACTATCAGAACTACTCTCACATATGCTTTCAGACGCACTTTCAACTCCAATTTTCCCCTGAAACGGTACACCCTCAGACCTAGTGTTCTCACTATCCGAAGTACTAGATATTTTCGCAAAACAAAAATGAAGAAAAACATAAGCAGGTAGAAGAACTTATAGTGGATAGCTTGAAAACTCTAAGTGCAGAAAAGATTTAGAGAGCTTGGAAAGCAAGAACTCGATCAGAACAAATTTAAGCAAAAGTGTAAAATGAGTATCTCTACCCCCCATATCTATAGGCATTTAGACGCCATAACTTAAGCGGTAGTAATAATTGCATTGTTTCCCCCTGGCACTTCGTATTCTACAATGTAATTGGCATATTAAATGCGTAAAATCATCAAAAATCCTGGTCAAATATGCGTAACCATCCTAAAGCTGTCGTAACTGCTATTCAACTATCTACTCTCTACTCTCTCACGTCGACAAGCTCGATCAAAATTGCGAGTGAGGAGGACTCATAATATAGGATAGCCTAACAAGCTATCGACCTCAAAGAGGGCTCTTGGGTGCACTTAATATGTACAGTCCAACGTTGCTTCTGGACCCAGTTGGGCTGAATCACTTGACCATAGTCGTTTGGTTAAATAGATTATTCTCTATCGCATTCAATGGGAGGCTTCAAACCACTCGGTCCTTTCAACCACCTATCTGGTTGACTGCCCTGTCTGTTCAACGATTGTCGACTAGAGTACTCACTTCGGTACTGACTCATATTCTTGCCACATTTAATGTTCTAACAAGCATCATATCTCTATATTAATGATGTGTGCCACCCAGTACAGTCTCTACCATCAACTCTGCCACCAATCTTATCACTAACTTTGGTAGGGAGGCACCTACCTAGAGTACTATTCACCCTGAAAATTAAGAGATGATGCCACCTGGAATAATACTGGGATTGAAAATGACCAATAATCCCTAAGCAAGGACAAGAACCCTCTACACCTGATAGGGGCATGTTAGAAATATTACACATTAGTAAAAAGTTATAAGTACCTCACTGCCAGTCACACTCCAAGTAATGCTAAATATATTATACACTCCTATTCTTCTGTTCAATTACCTTATTTCGACCAGAACTAACTTGAGCGTCGGAGTGCCTTCGTTGGGGGTACCTCGACTAGTTTGACGTTTGCTGTTTGTTGCAGATCTTAGACCTCAAAGAATATTATTGTTGGATCATTCAATCTCTCTGGTTGAGTTAGCCCAAACACAATCATTTTCACTAAATACGACTTTCAACCTTATTACATGTACTATGCGAGTTTCCTTTTTTGAAATTAATTTAGTTATGTGTTACTGATAAATGCCTATACTTCTTGAGGTTGGTCAAACAAGTAGTTTTTATTTAATAATTTTTATTTTTTTATGGTTTTTTGCCTCAAAATTATTTCAATGGCGCCACTTAGTTAGTCATATAATTTTTTGAAGTAAGTTAATTTATAATTGTATAAATTTATGTAAAGACCTTAAGATTTCATGCTTTTTCGTGAATAAATAATAATTTAAGCATACATTTTAATATAACTTAATTTTATATTCTTGATTTATGAACTGTTTAATTAATATTTAGGAGGTAGATATCTCAATTTTTATATTTTTACTGTACTACATAATTCAAATTTAAAATTATAAGCAGCACTATAAATCAATTATGTCAAGATCAAATGTAGGTATAGTAGCATCACATTGTGTTGGAACATTTTGCCCCATTACCCAAAAACTGGGTCTCAATTTGGCGGGAAAGGGCGCGTATAGCCCTAAAATAACTCCTGCCCAAAATATTCTATTTTGGAATACAAAGAACCCTAACACACAAACTCAGAGGCCCATGTCTCTTAACTCAATTTAACAATGATCATCTTATCTCGTTCAGTTCACCCGTAAATTTTACTGTCTAAAAGAAATCTCGATGATAAGCTCGGTTCTGTTTTTCTCTCATTCTACAATCTAGGGTTCCTTCTGGTTAGGGCTTTGTTACGGTCGTTCGTACCTTTTTATTTTTCCAACAGGATTTATGGTCTTTTAAGTTTCATAAGGATTTGAATTACAAAGTTGAGCGAGTTTTTGTACTTTTGTGTTTAAAGGGCTTGTAGAAAATGGCTGACGCGTTTGACGATGAAGTTGATGCTGAGCCCACCATTTCGATCGGAGATTACCTCAAAGCCGTTGAAGAAGAGGAGCTGGTGAGATTTTTCTGTAGGATTTACAAAAAATTCAACTTTAGTTACTGTTTGAAATCTTTTGCTCCATCAATATTAATGTATTACTTGGATTTTCTTACGGAAGAATGTAATAGGGGACTTGTAGTTTCTAGGGAGGCAAAATTTGAAAGAGGAAACTGTGCTGCAAGATTCTAAATCAGTTAAAAAAATTGAGCGTTGATTGTAATTAAAATGTCAAGGCAAGAGTTTTTGGTGCTACTGAGATGAATTATTGGGGGTTCTTATAATTGTTGCAGCTGCCGTGTGATTGATAAACAATCAATGATGACCTGAACTAGTCTTAGTTGAAAGAAGATCACGGGTGGGAACATGCGGAATATTTACTAGCTTGTTTGCATGAATGTTTATTGTTAGAAGATTTTGGAGTTAACAGGGCTAGTTTATACCTTAACCAAATTTAGGTTTGGATGAAAGTAAATACCTTTTCTTTTTCCTATATTTGTACAAGAGTTAGTGGTCTAGATTTTTTTAGCTCTCCTTTAAATATTATTCAGGCTGTTTCAGAATGCTTCACTGGAGTATTCCTGCAGATTCTTTATATGTTTCTTTTTTATAAGAACTGCTTATTAAAATTTAAATCAATGTCTTCTCAGTCCTAATAAGAACCATACAGCCAGTGTACAAGTTGCACTTTGTCCCATATGCATTTGTTTTTCATTTCCTGTCACTTACTGCTAAAAATGTTGAAATTTCTATTCTAAAATCTGAAGTATCTCATGTTTAACAACATCATGTGGTTGGTGGCATATCAAACGCTCACATTCACTAAATGTTCTGTCTAATATATCGAGCTGATATGCAATTATATAGAACTTTTATTGACATAAAATTACAAAATCATAAAAAAAATTAATTTTAGTGCCAAGAACAGGGTATCTCTATCCTATCGTTTGACCATATTTACATAGTCACGTTGAAATATCTTATGAAAGGAATGATCACCATTGGTCTTCATCATCTGTATAAACTGTTTCTAATACTTTTGTCCTTTCGTATGTCCTAATGGATATAAATGACTTAATATGTAAGCTACATATTTACCTATTCATATGTGAACAAAGCATAAATTAGAGCCGAGAGTGGTTTAATAAAATCATCTTTTGATGTATGTCAAGGATTATTTGTGATTCAAGTTAGGTTTAATAGCCATCCATCATATAGCACAGACATGGGAGCCAACCTTTTTGTTAAACTAGTGATGAAGTCAACCATTTAGTAAATGTGAAAATATGGTAAAAGGCAATGAATATAATTTTAACATTTGTTTAAGTTTTTATGTTCCATTATTCATTTCTTGACTCATTGATACGCCATGCTTTTTGAGCTGTCACTGGTTCCATGAGGTTGTTAAGTTTCTCATTCTGTTTATTCTGCATGCTATTTTGTTCTAATTTGATGCCATTCTCTTAGATTTGGTGTCCTGACCAGCTAATGTTTCTTCTTCCTTTTGCATAAATACATTCTAAAGGAAGCAGATTTGGTCCTTGGAGGTGATGATGGCAAGGAGTGTACCTATAGCAAAGGATATATTAAGAGGCAGGCAATTTTCTCATGTTTGACCTGCACTCCTGATGGGAATGCTGGCGTTTGCACAGCCTGTTCCTTGTCTTGCCATGAGGGTCATGAGGTACATGTGGGGTCATTTAGTGGTGTGTGTGTTTTAAAAATATAAATAACTTTCTGATAGGTTCTTTATGGTGCATCCAATTCATGCAGTATATCAGATTGACATTTGCTTGTTTTCTTTTTAGGCAAGCATTCATCGTTTGGAGTGGAAACTGTGTAATGCTTGGATGTTGACTGTAACTTCTTTGTTTTCTTGAATTGTTTTGTGATATCAATGGTCCTGTAGTTTTTGTAGTTTAGTTGGCTACTATGGTCAAATGTAAGCCAAATTAGTTAAGGGAATGACTTTCAATGCTGTGGTAGAGGTTGGTTCTGACAGAGTTGGTCTTGTTCTTCAGAATGTTATTGATTGATGTCATGATGATGTTTTAAATGTTTCTACCATGTGAAAATTGGTTTTTCTTGCTCACTGCCAGCTTTATTGGTTTCTCATTGCGCTGAAACTTACTGTTGGTTCTCGATTGATTCCTCCATTGTTCTCATAGTCTATATGGTTTGACTTGAGTATGGGTGTTGCAAATATTAATGGTCTAGGTGTTGGATATCAAAGTTGTCAAAATTTATGATATTAGAATTCAACCTAAAAATTATCTTGACTTTGGATGTAGGTATGGAGGCATCCATTCATTTTATCCATCCACTGATGTTTGGATACTTAACTAAACTCGTCTAAGACAACCTTGCGGTTATTTTGTGTCATTTGGTCAACTATATAATCTAGTTCTTTTGCAACAAGGGCCTTTCCTAATTTAATATGCAAAAAGAATTAAATTGCTCGCAACCTATCTTTTAACAGTTATTATTTGCTGTTTGAACTAGATTGTGGAACTATGGACCAAAAGGAATTTCAGGTGTGATTGTGGAAATTCAAAGTTTGGGGAGTTCTTCTGCAAGCTGTTGGCAAGCAAAGATGTAGAGAATTCAGAGAATTTATACAACCATAATTTCAAAGGTACTTATTGCACGTGTGATCTGCCTTACCCTGATCCTAATGTTGAAGAACAAGTGGAGATGATTCAATGTTGTATTTGCGAAGACTGGTTTCATGAGGAGCATATTGGTCTTCAATCTGATGACAAGGTTAGTGTCTATATTTTTCCTTGTTAGTTTCCTTCAGTTACACCACCTCTGCCCCTAAAATGACAAAAGGCATTCAGACAGATAGAACAATCGAAGTGCCTAGGGTTTCCAGATTTCTAGACCGCAGGACACATATGTTGGTTGATGGTGAAAAGCTTCTTTTCTGAGCATTGTGGTGCTCAAATTCGATTGGGCTATCTATGTCATAGAGTTGTGCATGTGATCTGAAGCACAGTTAAAGCTGCATTTTATTTTAGCAAATGGAGAAGTAGCACCTAGTGCTTGTCTCAGTAAATAAAGGCCATCCACCTAATTTCGCATAAACATAATTGCTTGTGGAGCCATTCTTTACTTGCAGCCTGTCTACCTGCTTTCGCCTAAAATGATTTTGGCTATTCAATACCATGCACCTAGCTGGTGTCTAATCATTTTTTGGTGCTACTAGTTTTCTTCTTAGTTGTTTGGTCCCACTGGGCTTATTTCTTATCCCATTTGTCACTGACGTCGATTTTACTGAGTTGCATAAGGTTGATTTAGCAGTCTTTGCTTGCACCTACAATTTGACCGGGATGTGGCCTTTTACTTAAGGATTTGTCATGTGTGCAATGAATGATCTCTTTGATGGTGCATACATGTAGTTGTTTAAGTGATAAGAGCAAATTTCAATTAATACTGCAAATGTTCTTTTATGTTTTTTCTATTCTATATATTTGAAATCCGCTTGTCTTTCTGTTTTCACATAGATTCCAAGAGATGAAGAAGGCGAGCCTCTATATGAGGATTTTATCTGTCCGGGGTGTGCAGTTGTTTGTTCTTTTCTGACTTACTATCCCCAAATCATTTCAGCACCAGATCCATCAGATACTGGGAAGGGAAAGGTTCCGGAAAACTCTCATCTGACATCGACAGGGAAGCTAGAGAATGGGAATTGTTCACTTGATTCTAGTGTAAACAATACTGATCTGGACACTGTTTCTATAGAAGCTAATGTAGAAGGTGCAGCCAAGAAATGCACTGAAGTCGCTGGCCCAAGTACCAAGTGTGTTCTCGGAGACCTGGTTGGAAATCCTCCAACTACGGGCAATGGCAAGCCGTTGTTTCTTTCTAAAAACTGGAGAGAAGCCCTCTGCAGATGTGAGAAATGTTCAGATTTCTATGCCCAGAGGGGACTGAGCTTCTTGCTTGATAAAGAAGATTCAATTGCTGAGTATGAGAGAATGGCAAAGCAGAAAAGGAATGAGAATCTGCAGAAACAAGAGGGTGCTGAACTGAACTTTCTCAATAATCTTGGTCATGTTGAGAAGATGGAAATACTGAGTGGCATTGCTGACATGAAGAATGAAATCTTTTCCTTCCTGGTATGTTAAGATGTCCATGGAAACTGCATTCAGTTTTTCTGATAGCCAAGGATTTAATTCAATTTCATACTTCCTTTACAGGAATCCTCCGATCCCTCAAAGCCTATCACACCAGCTGATGTCCAGCAGGTTTTTGATAATCTTGCCAAGAAGAGAAAGCGTACGCAGTAAGTTATGAAGCAATTTACCATACAACTAGCTGTGTGAATCTATCCTTGTGTAGTTTGTCTTGGAGCTATCTTAATTTTGAAATATGGATGTAGCGTTTTGCTTGCTCTATATATGTGAAGTTCCTGGATTTGGGTTATGGATTTGAATTTTATGTAGTTTGTTAGTAGCTTCTATATAACCTTCCTATTCATCTGTGTGTGTGTGTGTGTTGCTGTTTTGAGTGTAATGATGACGGTAGAGTAGCAAATGGTCAGTTTCGTACCCTTAGCAATTTCCTGCATTTGTGAGCCATTTTATCTGGTAAAAATTAGTGCATAACTATGCAAGATGGATCTGAAATTAAGGACCATAAAGTCAAATACTTGTATTCCAAGGTTGTTACATATCGCATTTAGACCTTAAAGAAGAATGTAGGTTGGAACTTTCTTCAGTTCAATCTTGGTAAAAGACGAGATTTTTCCGCTTGTGAGGACAAAAGTAGGTTGCTGTTACGGTCTATACTGTTAGGACAAAATTATGTTCTTCAACCCTAAGGATCGGAAATGTCTTTGCCATCTATCCCTATATGATTTATACTAAAATAAAGCATCCACCTATTTTTTTTGGTGTGTTTTTTAGTAGCGCCCCTAAAATGTTCTCATTTCCATTTTTTAAATTCTCATAATTACGACTTATGCAATAATTATTATTTATAATCCATCATTTCATAACCCATAATTATAATTTTATCATACTTTTATCATTACTATTCATGTAAAAATTTGTATAAATATATTAAAATATTGATATCATACAGAATAAATATTTTTATTTATTTTATGCTATACAAATTTTAGAACATGTATCGAATGTGTTCAAATTTCTAATGTATATAAAATGTGAGGATATTAACGGTGTGACTTAATGAGATGATTGAATTAACCCAGTATCATGTAGGGTTTGTGTTTTTTCCCCATCTTCCTATTATCTTTTGATTGTTTACTTTCTTCTTTTTTTCTTCTGAAAGTATTAAAAAAGATTATATTAACATATAAAATGACTGAATATGTTAGTTATTTCTATATTATAAAATAAGTATGATTAAAACTTCACTGCAATACGTTGGTTATGTCTCAAGTTTCAACAGGATTTGGTTCTTCAGGACCATAAGTAGGCATGCCAATGGGTTCGGTAGACCGGGTCCCTGCCTAATTAGAAGTTAAATAAACGGATTTTGGGGTCCGAAGCGAGTTATGAATTTAAGTAAAACCATTCCATGTAATAAATATATATTATATATAATGTATATACAAAAAATATAAAAAAATTTGGGATATATAATAGTGTATATGTATCATTGAATAAATGATATTTTTGCACTCATTCAATCACCAGAAAAAATGATTGAGATTATATTAAAATTAACCCCTATGAATATTTTATTTTAAATTTAAAGAAAGTGTTAGAAACTTATTTATATTGGGTTTTAATTTTCTATACCTGTATAAATATATTGTGTTTGTTTATTTTAATCAATTTTGAAAATATGAGTTGTAAATTCATATATTTTAATAAAAAAGAAAAGAAAAATGAGCTTGGTGGGTTGAACCCATTGGATTTAGTGAAACGTGGCGGATTTGGATCCAAATAGAAGTAAGTGAGACAGGTTTTGTATCCTATCAAACTCACTTTTAGGAGTGGAAATATGTTAGGTTTTGGCTTAAATAGGCCAAACTTATTATATAAATAACGAGCTTTAACCTAGTTTATTATATATGATAGAATTTTTTTTAGGTTTAAGTATAGCCTTTTTAATAATTTTTAAAGTCTTAGCCTGGTCTAAAAGCCTATTTAAAAACTTATTTTTTCCTAAAGCTTTAATTAAATAAATCTAAATTTTTAATATGCTCAAACTTATAAGTTGTAAGTATGCAATGATCGAAATTATAAATAATAGATGCATAATTACTAGTGACAAAATATTATGTAGAAATAACAAAATACAAAACAATTCTATTTTCGATATAAATAACAATTTTTACAAGTTCAGTAGAGTCAAAAGTTTTATAGAAGTCTTCACTATTAAAAATTAGTAATAAGATAATTATATTTTATTGCTATTGTCAATTAATGATAAATTTAATATAAATTTATAATAATAATAATAATAATAATAATATCAAATGGCAATAAATTGATAAATTATTTGAAACAATACTTATGTTGTTACTGTATTAGTCAATGCATGTATGTGCTAGTAATGATAATTGAGATACAATTAATTTATAGTAAGTATTAAATTTATATTATAATTATTATTATAAAATAAAAATTATTGTTATTTAACATATTTTGTTATTGAAAACTTTGACTTGTTTATTTAATATTATTTTTTTTATATGAAGAAGGATAAACAAGCAAATCTGTTAGATATTGCGAGTTTTTATTTGACGAGTAATTAAATTAAAAAAGTTACTTAAAATATGATATTTTTATTAAATAAACTAAGTTTAGATAAGACATAAAAAAAACTACATAAACCTTTGACGAGTAATTTGATCTATTTTCATCCCTACTCACCCTACACCTGCACTGCTGCCATTCCAAATTATAAGATCCAAATAATTATATAAGGTTGACAGCACTTACCTAATAGAGTTAACTTATTAATTTATGTTTTCGGCTCAGAAATTCAAGGCAGAGCAGCAAATGGTGAGTTTCCTCCCCTTGCATTTTCCTGCATTCGTAAGCCATTTATCTGGGAAAAATTAATGCATAACTATGCAAGATGGATTTGAAATTAAGGACTACAAAGCCAAATCCTTGATTTCCTAGGTTGATTCGTATTGTATTTAGAGGGTGTTTGGGTAAGCTTTTAAACCCATCAAAACATCTTATAAGATGTTTGAAAACTTATAAGTTGATAAAAAGTGTCTGGTAAATTTTTTTAAAAAAGAACTTATAAGATTCTAAAATAAGATATTAAAAACTTATAAGCTTTTTTAAAAAAAATAAGAAAACCCTAACATATTTTTAAAATTTTAACAAACTCCTTTATTTTTAATTATTTTAATTTTAAAATTATCATTATTAACATCTTTTAAATTCCAAGATCTTATTTTATCTAAATACTTCAATAACTTATTTTAAAAATAAAATTTAATATTTTATAAACTCCAAAAATATTTTATAAAATATAAAAACTCATAAAATGTTTAAAAGAAGTTCAATCAAACACCCCTCTTGGATCTTAAACAAGAATGTAGGTTGAACTTTGTTCATTGCAATCATGGTAAAAGACAAGACTTTTTCAGCCTGAGGACAAAAGTAGGTTGCTGGTAGGGCCTAGACTATTAGGCTAATATTATGTTCTTCAACCCCAAGTAGGGATGGTAATGCGTCCCGATACAATTTGGATTCGCTCCAAACAAGGCGGATTTTGAAAATATAAATGAGTCTAAGGTTTAAAGTTTTAAATCCGGACCCATCCCATTAAATATTATATATATATATATATTAATTCTATTTATTATGTATATATTTTATATAATGTGTATTTATATATATAAAAGGTAAATATTATATATATGTATTCTATATAAGATAATAATATTGCCATAATAAATAACTTATTCATTCAATATGCATATATAAGTAATAATAATGCCTGTAATTTATCATTTTTCTAATACTAAAACATGTTTATATAAATATTTAAATAATAATTTTTTTATTAATAATATTATTTTATCATATTATGAAGTTATGGTGATTTTATTTCTTTATAAAGAAATGCTTTTAACTTTTTAAAACATTTTAAATGAGTTTAACGGGTCCAGCCTACTGGATAAGGGTTCAAGGCGGGACGGGTCTAGGGTCTATAAAAATTTAAACCAACCCCAAATGTAACTCATTGCCATCCCTAACCTCAAGGATAAAAAATATCTTTAGCATCTGTGTCTATATTTTTTTATAATATTAATAAAGCACATATCTTCTTTTCAGTGTGTTTGTAAGTAATGTATTTAAAATGCTCTCACTTTTTTTATTAATCATAAATATAATTTTATATAATCCATCATTTCATAACCCATAATTCTGATTTTATTATATTTTTATCATTAGTATTTATGTAAAAATTTGTATAAGGTAGGTATAAAAAATCACTGCAATACGTTTGTTGTGTTTCAACGAGATTGGTTCTTCAGGACCGTACTATCCAGGTAATTGTATATGCTTGACTGCAATTACCAAATATAGTCAACTTATTAATTCATTTTTTCTGTGAGAAAATTCAATTGATAAAAAATTAATTACTTAGGTACTTAGGTCCCATATTGTGTGATGTCACGCTCATGTCATTTTTGGTCCACTTTTTATTTATCTAAATCATAATTAAATATTAGCATTAAGGTGCGTAACAAACACTATTTTAGCAAATAAAATGGTAATGGTTGGAAGTTTAACTTATTAAGGTGTTGTTATTATGTCAAGGGCGCATGCGTCGACCTCCCATTTTGATGACATCAAATATGCTCGATTAAGAATTATATTACTATCATATTTTTTTTTCCTGAATAATTTTGTAGCCCTTGATTTCTTGGCGCATTCAATTTTTTTTAGCTTCCATAGTTATTTGAAGGAGATGACAATTAATTGATCTAATTTATTATTTCTCGTAGAAATTTAGAGTTTGAGTCAATAGCAATATGTGAACCAATCATGTTGTAATAATACGCCAATCAATCACCTTTATGAACTACAATTTATGTAAAAACTACCATCTATAATCCATCATTTTATAACATATAATTATAGTTTTATCTTATTTTTATCATTACTATTTATGTAAAAATTTATATAAATATATTAAAATTATTAAAATATTAATATCATATTCAAAATAAATGTTTTTATTTATTTTATGCTATAAAAATTTTAGCACATGCATCGAATGCACTAAAATTGCTAGTACAAATAAAAAATAAAAAATTCACTCTATGACAACTTTTTTTATTTATTCTAAAAAGTTAAATAAATACATTAGAATTATTATAAAGAAATTATACTATTATATAGAAGATTAAATAATTTTATTTATTTATTTCATATTATTATAATTTTAATGTACAATATACACATAGGGTGTATTAAAATATAGTTAGTTTTTACAATGGGATTAAGAGACACTTGAGATGGAGAAAAAGAATTGGTAAACTAGTTGTCCGTATCTTAGATGGTCCAAATGACCCAAAAGTTAGTTTGAAATTTTGTGTCTTGATTTTTACTTAGAAAAATGGAAGTGAATCTGAGTGTGATTTCTTGTGTTTGCTATGTTGCTGAGCAGGAAAATTGAAAGAATTGGACAATATCTTCAAATGCTTGAAATTTTTGAGGACTAAACGACATGCCATTGGGGCTATATATAATGCATCAATTTTGACTCTAATGCTAATGACATCTGACCGTTCACACGCTGCAACACTGTCCTTTTGCACTCCCTCAAAATCATCACACTTTATAAAAGGGATTTACTAGAAGATATCGGCTTTGAATTGGTCAATCCCTCTTAGCCGGCCTAATAGATACAGTGGTGCAAGTAAGTCGAACCGGCTAGTGAGCCTTATGGGTTGAACTTCAATTGTTTGTATTCATATTTGAGTTTCGCGAGTTAATATAGAATTGAATATTATTTTTATTATATTAATAAATATATTTATATTATTATTTTTTTATTTGGAGTTTGAGCCCACGATTATTTATAATGCATTTTTCAATTTGAATCTTATTAGGTCGAGTTGAGTAAAGCTCGAACTTAAAATTTTTAGCTCGTCATACGTGAACTCGAGTTCAAACTCGAGTCTAATATATATATATATATATATATATTTCGAACTCAAAAATTTCCCCAAATTCAATTGCACCTCTAAATCGATACCCCTTCTTAGTTTCTCTAGATATTCTTATTTCTTTTTAATTTATATAATATTGTGTTTTTCAAAACATCAAGTTCATTGTTTAGAAACTATTGTCTTGTTGAAAGCAATGTCATCCATTAAATAATTCATGTAGTGTTGGAATAAAAAATATAAAAAAAATCATAACATTCAAGTTCTAGCTCTTATATATTCATTTTATATCAGTTATTTGGAAATATATTCAATTAGGTTATGAATTTCTACATATATATGAAGATGTCAAATATTTTACTTTATGATGTTTTATATCAATCCAAAAATTTATTTTGCAATCCAAGGAGGACACTTTTCCTAGCAAAGGAGTCAAATTGAGAGTGATGGGGCTCCATTATTAATGTTAAACAGTAAATATTAAATTTCCCATTGAAAAAATGCTTATGCTCAAAAAGTTAAAAGAGGTAGTTGATAAATCAATTACCAAACTTTTAATATTCATTTCAAGCCAAGAACTGTGTCATACGCAAGAGAAACAGTCAGCAAATTTATGAATCATCGTCCATCTGGAGCGTACTCTCAATCTTAATTATTGCATGTACAAACAAAAGTATTTTTTTTAATATAAATTTTCTAGAGACCCTTTCTTGGACCAATTACATGAGATTAGTAGAAATTATGCCCGCAAATCAGGCTGAAATGGTTTAGTTCTCAAGGGAATACGCTGTATTAAGTCTAATCAGGCTTGTTATGCAGTGGGAGTAGGTAAATTTTTTTCATACGGGTGATCGTTGCAGAAATTAATTCTTTTACATACTATTTGATATTAGTTTGATTTGAAGTCGTTGGACGCAATTAGTTTTTTTGTGATAATTAAATGCAGTCGGATGAACGAGGACTTAGTCATATTGGTATGACAACGGGTTTAACCGAAAATTGAAATTTTAATGAAAATTAATATGCCAAGTAGTTTGTAGACCAGTAGCGTAAATCTCTCACATAATATAGAAAGTTAAGAGTTCAAGTTCAATCAAATCTACTTTTATTATTATGTAATTATGGGTATTTGTAAGAATGCTGATGGAGTGATGGCATGAGCCTGTCATGTCCAGCTTTCATAACATGATAGGATGATGCCACATGTACATTATAAATAATATAAATAATATGTTGTATTTTATTTAGATATGCTTAAAATAAATAATTTTTTTAATACTCAATATTTTAGTAATTTTTATGACTTAGAATCGAAGGTGAAACAATAATTGAACTTAGAGAATTTGGACTAAATACTCCCTTTGTAGCAACTTTCAGCACTTTTCCTTTTGTTCTCCTTTTCAAATTTCCTTAATTTAAATACTCTTTATTCTACCTTAATGCTATATTTGGATCAAGAAAAATAATGAGAAAAAAATATAAAAAAATAAATATTAAAACACAAAATTACATCATTTAAAGCATGGAAAAAATTTAGGTAGTGTTTGGTTATATTTTTTGTTTGATTTTGTTATGTGTTTATTATGTGTTTTGGGAAAATGAATTATTGGAGAATGTGAAAATTATTTTTAAGTATGTTTGTTTATATTTTGGAGAAAATATTTTTTATTGTAACAGTTAAATCAATACTTTTTTGTTGGATTTTTGGGGTGAAAATGAAATAAAATTATATTAAAATAATAATAAAATATATATAATATTGATATGGGATAATCCAGTAAGCCCAACAGGCCCAGACTCAGAAGAGACAGCCTATGAAGCCCAAGGGCACATCAGTCTGGTCGACCTGTATCGACCCCATCTGGTAAGTCCCGCGGTCGACCCGTATCGACCTAAGAGCTACTTCCGAAGTTTTAGCATCCAAATTCGTTTGACATGAATCGACCTCCGGGTGCAAGTTGGACGGGTTGAACCTCTCGACATTGATGACATGTGGCAGCTGATGTGACTGCTACCAACGGATGTAACCGCTGCCA
>JACGDI010005784.1:232094-265423 GCA_014898725.1 Jacaranda copaia
GCAGCGGCTTGTCGACGGGCTTGAGACCTCAATGCACGGACTTGAGATTCATTTTTTATGTGGGTCATGATATCCTTCCGATCTGCACGCACAGACAAGTTAACAGTGAGCACAAGAATCAGACAAAATATAATCAAAGCAATCGATTAGAAACTACCTAAGTGATCGCTCGCAGGCAGGTCGATTAGGGCTGGCGATAGACTAGCCAGCACCAAACACCTCTCCTCGATCAGAACGGAGGCCTCCATCTGCTCGGATTCGACCAGATCTCGAATGAAGGTGTTGGGCCAACTGGGCGCCTGGTTATTGGGTATCTCCACAGGTACTGGAGATTCAGAGTACTCCGGTTGATTCAAGTATTTTGGGCTTGAGATCTGCAACCACGAACACACGTCAACTAGCTGAGAGGCTCTCGACTATAGCACTCCGACGCTCAAGTTAGTTTCCGATGGATCGGAGAATATAGAGAGAATATGTAGTGAATAATGTAAATAGCATTACCTTGAGCGTGGTTGTGCTTGTAGTATTTATAACCTGCTGTTGGCGTGATTTTACCCAAGTACCCTTATTAGGTGTACTTAGCTTTCTCCATGACAGGGGGTTGGGAGTCACACTTTGTTCAGATCCCAGTACTGTGCCAGATGGCGCAATCTTCCATTTTCCTGGATAACCATGCCAGTAGGAGCACATCCCTGCCAGAGTTGTTAGTGGGGTTGTTGGAGTTGTTGGCAGCGGTTATATCCGTTGGTAGCAGTCACATCAGCTGCCATGTGTCATCAATGCCAAAAGGTTCAACCCGTCCAACTTGCACCTGGAGGTCGATTCATGTCGACCGAACTTGGATGCTAAAACTTCGAAAGTAGCCCTTAGGTCGATATGGGTCGACCGCGGGGCTTACCAGATGGGGTCGATACAAGTCGACCAGACTAATATGCCATTGGGCTTCATAGGCTATCTCTTCTGAGATTGGGCCTGTTGGGCCTACTGGATTATACCATATCATGTTGGGCCTCGTGGGCTGTCCCATTTGAAGTTGGACCTATTGGACCTACTGGATTATCCCATATCAAATATATATATATATAATATATATGTTTATATTGAAGAATGTGCATTTTAGAGAAAAAATAAAAATATATTTAATTATATTTTTCCAAAATAACGTTGTTCTAGAGAAATATAACCAAACAAAGCCTTGCTTTCACATTTTTCGCATTAAAATGTCCAAACATAGGATAAAGAATTCTGTCTTAATTACCACGAAAATGCGGTGCCATGGAATCTATTCTTGTTGTCTCCTCACTACTTCATACAGATCATAAAGTGGAACAGAAAATGTAGCACATGATTGTCACCGATTAAACATTATTAGTTGCACTATTTAAATCACCTACACGCTGCAGGTGGACAATAATGTCCCTATAAGGACACGCACGTACGAAACTTCAAATTAAGGCATCCCTAATTAATTAATTATAAATATTTATAATAGAAAAGGAGATAATAATGCTTACATTATTATATACTAGTTATTTTAGCACATTCAATGTATGTGTCGAAATATTTACAGCATAAAATAAATAAAAGTATTTATTTTCGATATGATAATAATATTATAACACTTTTTAATATGTTTATGCAAAATTTACATAAATCATAATGCTAAAAATATAATAAAATTATAATTGTAGGTTATAAAATGGTGGATTAGAGATGGTTGTTATTACATAAATTGTGGTTCTAAGAATTTTCAAGGAAAAAACAGGTGAGAATATTTTACGTACATCACTCAAAAACACATAAAAAATGGGCTCTACTAATAGTATAGATGTAAAATAGATAAATATGTACTCATTTAATTCGATTTGAACTTATAATCTCGCACGTGTAGGGGTTTTTATACTTCAACGAAAAAAAATTATATTTATGCAATTTTTCATTTAGGTTTTGGAATAATCGTAGGTCATATGAGGTGACACGAAGAAAGAAATTACGTATCAACAATTTGTGACTTGGTCAATCACAAGATTATTTGTTCTTATGGCATCTCGTCAAACTTACTCATCATACTAAATAGACAGTTCTTGATTACAACATTGTTAGCCAATCAAAAATTAAAAAAAAAATTACGAATAATTATTGGATCAGTATTGGATTCTAATTTTCTTTACACAAATTCTAAGGTAATGTTTGGATATGAATTGTATGTTTTGGAAGAATGAATTTTGGGAATGGGGTTGAAAAAGGTGAAATTTGTATTGAAAAACTTAATGTATGTTTATTTATATTTTGAGAAAAATTAGAAAATTAGTTTGAAAAATTTTGAAATGTTTGTTTATGTTTGGGGAGAAGACAATTTTTACTGTAACAATCAAATCAATGTTTTTTTATTGGATTTTTGGAGTAAAAATAGAATTGAACAACATTTCTTATCGTAAAAATAATAATAAAATATATAATATGTATACGTAAAGATTGGATATAATTTTTAAATTATAAAAATAATAATAAAATATTAGGATATGTATATGTATTATATGAAATTTGATAATGAGCCAATTGATTTGAAGGAGTATTTTGGGAATTAACATTTATATTTAACTATATTTTATTAAAATAAATTTATTTTGATAAAATATAACCAAACATAGCCTAAACTTTCAATAATAATTCCTTGAGTTTACAAACTAACAAATAAAATTTATTTCTCAACAGGAAAAACAAAATGTAAGATGGGAGTAGCCAGATGAGATGGTCTCAAGAGTCTAACAAACTTATTGCATGAAATATTAGCCAAGGCTCGTGCTTAAATTTTGTCGCACATGATAGATTTCTAATTGGGCCTTTATATTTTAAATCAACAATTTCTTTTTTCATTTTTTTTTTCAAATGTGTCCAATGTTGTCTTAACTCTATAAAAGGCCCGTGATCATCTATCCCTTACATGCGCTACTCACAAGTGGCAACTTATTTATTAGCTACTTTACCAAGCTTCTTGTTTTCATTCATCCAGAAAATCCATTTTCTTGGAGAGTAAACAGAAAACATTTTCAAGTATGGGAAATTGCATTGAAACATGGAAAAACAGCCCAGAAACAGAGATGAAAGCCCATGAACAACAAGATGCAAAACCTGAAAGGGAGAATGAGAGTATGAGAATAAAGATTGTGCTGACAAAGGAGGAATTGGAGTGGCTGTTGTTTCAGCTGAAAAATGGAGAGGGAAAAAGGCAGTTGGAGGATGTATTGGGGGAGATACACAGAAGCAGAGAAAAAGCTGCTGGATGGAGGCCCTGTTTGGATAGTATCGTTGAGAGCCCTGAAGTGCCCGAAAATATGGAGAGATAGATGAGTAATGATTGTCCATCCCCACCCCCTCCCCCCTCCCCCTCTTTTTTGCCCATTTTCTTTCTTGAGTTCTGTCTTTGTTGGTGGTACCAAAATTTTTGATATGGCCATAGCCATATTTGTAATTATGCAACTCTGTTTACAGATGAATGTAATCATATTAGATTTTCTTATTGTGACCCACCTTTTCTCTTTTTTTTTTCCTTTCTCTTTACACTTCGAAAAAAATTGTCAATTCACTCTTCTTGTTTCTAAATTTTTAAGGAATAAATTGTTATGCTCTTCCTCTATGGAGAAACTTCACGAAATAGAAGATGTTTTCACTATTTCTATCTATCTAAATTTATTTAATGGCCGCGATTTTATGTATAAAAAATTTCTGTATCATCGTATCTAATATTTGTATTTCTATTGAGTATTGAGACGGTGTAGTGGAGAATGGATGCAAGAAAGAGATTTTAAAGCTAGAATCTCTCAACAAATAAAATCCTTGTCATCCTCTAATTTTATGTCACATCTGTTCAAGAAAAAAAAGTATAATCTAAATTAATACAGAAAACAAATTATAACAATGAGAATTAATTATAAACTAACTTTTATTAACTTATATCTTAAGGGCTTAAGAAGGTGTTTGACTAAGTTTATTTAAAAATATTTTATAAGTTCCTATATCTTATAAGATATTTTTAAAATTTACAAGATGTTAGATTTTATTTTTAAAATAAGTTGTTGAAATATTTGAATAAAATAAAATTTTAGAGTTTATAAGATGTTAACAGTGGTAATTTTATGAATAAAATGGTTAAAAATAAAAAAACTTGTTAAGAGTTTAAAAAGAAATTAAGCTCTTCTCACTTTTTTTTTTTAAAGAGCTTACAAGCTCATAATATTTTATTTTATGATATTATAGGCTCTTTTTTAAAAAAAAATTATCAAACATTTTTTATCAACTTATAAGATGTTTTGATAAGCTTATAAGCTCACCCAAACACCCTCTTAATAAAAAAAATAAAGACCTCATATCCTTATTAGAATATGCTACTAAAATCATTATCTACTAGAACGATGCTAAGTCTCAGCTCACATTATTAAAAATTTGTTCAAGAAGAAAAGTATGACTTATGTCAACGCAGAAAACACATTCAACATAACAACTAATTATAAACAAACTTAATTTATATTTTTAGTGGAATATGGCACTAAAGTCGTTATATAGTTTGATGGTGTCAAATCTTATCTCATATCACGAGAATTTGATGATTTTAAAATAGTTCAGTATCTGTTTTCTTTCAAGTTCATTAATACATTTTTTTAAAATAAGAACTCTCACTAATATGTATTGATAAGATAATATTTTAATGCGACTGACCTCTATATCAAATCAACCATTTTTTAATAAATAAAATAACTCATGTAAAGTGGAAAATTCAATTTGTAACCACTAGCAACTTCTTTTTCTTTGTTTTTTTTTTCTTTTTTCTACTAACTAATAGTTACAGGTATAGCCGGACTTGAAATGTACTAGTGTCGTAGACTTGTAATAACAAAACTAGCGAAAGATGTCAAAGAATAGTCATCTTGGTGGGCCCAGCCTTGGACCCTTGGTGCCACGGAGTGAGCTTGATTAACAAGATAAAGCTCGAAAGTCACAATTACTATGCAGACTGCTGTTGAAAAAGCTATTCATATTGGGCCAAGTTTCTGGGCGGCCTCATGGGACGAGGCCCAATTCTCCTAGCCAACGACAAAGAGCCGTTTGATTTTGTTTTTTAAAAGCGTTTTTATTTTTTAATGAATAATTAATTATAAGTCTTATTTTAAAAATAAATTATTATTTGAATATTTTGTTAAAAATTAAATAATTAAGTAAGATTGAAAATAAATTGTATTTGAATATAATAATATTTTTATATTAAAATTATGTAAATATTAATAAATAAAATAAAATATAAAAATAAAAGTATAATAGTATATTTGAGAAGATGCATTGAAAAATAAAAATATTGTAAAAATAAATAAAAATTGATAGGGTTTTTTTTTTTTTTTTTTTTTTTTCATTTTGAAAACTATGCCAAACGGGCACTAAAGAAATGAAAAATCATTTCTTCTGCAGGTTAACGAATTTTCTTTTTAAATCCTTTTTCTTTCCTTCATTTTGGTTCAGCTCAGGGTTCAGCCATCAAGAACAAACTCAGCGGAGGAAGCAATAGGGGCAGGGCAGGCGATGAAGAGAATACCACGCATCAAATTTCCTCAGAGGCATCCCAAACCCTCTGGTAATGCTTTTTTTCCATATATCTTTTTTATTTTTATTTTTGTTTTTTCTTTCCCACCTTCTGAATAGCATTCGTTTGATATGTGATTGAGATTCTGTTAATCGATAACTGATATGCTAGTCTGATTATTTTTGTTTTGTTTTGGACATATGTTGTGATTAGTGACACAAAATTGTTGCAATTGTTTTCTCGAATTATTCCTTGTTCCGAAGTATCGAAAACCCTAATTTGCAATATAAGCATTTGTTGGTACCTGAATTTGCTAACAGTTCTGAGGTAGTTTCGAAATTTCCCAATTCTGGTGGTAATTAATTGCTTTATTTTTTCCAGAAAAGCAGAACATAATTGTATCTGTATTAGCAAGTTGAACACGTTTTAATCTGGAACATAGTTAACGCGCTATAGCACAAAGCAATGCGAAGTGCAACCTTTGAGTTTCGCTTACTATAGCTGTGCAATGCAGCACTACTTGTGCTATTGCGCAGTAGTGCAACCAGCGCTTTAAGCACTACAGTAAATCGCAGGGTTCAAGCCCTGTAAACTGTCCAGTGTGCATGATTTCTGCCCTACCTGCCAGTGAAGACAGCAATCCAAACCCCACTAAATGAGCAGCCCTCTTAGCTGCCTTATTCTCCACGAAACGAGCAAGCTAGCATGCCCAATAACTTTCTTCTCCTTTCACTGCTTCTATTCTTTTTTTTCTTCTGTCATTTCTTGTTCCCGTCATCTTCTTCTCCCACGTCCTTTTATCTTTTATCTTTTTTATTTGGGTGGGGGGGGGGTGTCCTTTCATCTTCCCCAAACCAGCCTCTTTCTTTCTTCTACGCTCTTTTCCCAGAACCAGTATCTTTGACTTTCTTCAATGTTTTATTCTCCTACTTGACTGGTTAGCTTTTTTCTTTTAGAAGAATTATTGAAATAAATTTTTGATTTATTAATTTATTTAATTGCTCAATTGCTAAATTTTAATTTGTTAATTACTATGCTCAAATGCTGAATTTTAATTTGTGATTTTAGGTATATATATTAAATATATATATTTATTGTGGGTTTTATTTCAATAAAGCGCACGCTATGCACTATAGCTCCTGGGACCTTTGCGCGTCGGTGTGATGTGTGCTCCTGACAACTATGTTAGAATTTGTGCACCTCTGTGAAATCATAATGGTATGAGATCCGTCAAGGTGTGTGAGTTGATGCATTTTTTATGTTCTTGATTTCCATCGGTTTGTGTTGTAAGTTGGTTGGTGTTAAGCAATGGTCGGACGGTAATTCTAATTTCAAATGTAATTATGAATGTCTTACACATGTTATAGTGAAAAATGTTGGCACAGAATTGTGATATTTTTGAAGAAGTGAACCAGCGGTTGAAGCTGCAAAGTTTCTTAATCAAGGAAGTATGTTTTATCTGATTGAACTTTTAGTCAGTTTAAAACTGATTTTTAGAACTAATAATAATTATTTGATAATTCTTCTGTCAACATTGACGAAAATAGATTTCATTAGTGGGCAATTACTGTTCCTGCCTTGTTTTCGTGTAACTTGAAGTTTTAGTGGGTAGTATTTTTCCAAGTTCCTCCTTGCAACAAAACAGCTTCAAGATTTCTCCTGGGAATGAAGATGTTCAAGTTTGAGGGGCAGGATGAATTCGCTATGGTAGAATGTCTATGGATGTATATTCCTATGCAATTATTAGCACTTGAAGTTTGAAGCATAACTATTATGTAACAATGATTGAGTGGGTTGTTAATACATCTTCCGGTATTAGCCTATACCTGCTAAAAGAGCGGTGGAGTGTGATAAATGATACAAAATTATCTGGGATGCCTGATAGCATTTCTGAAGAAGGATACTTAGGCAGGTTTGGATATGGGAATGAGAAATTATGCAGATGCTAGATTTGTTAGAAATTGTGCAGATACCTGATTTGTTGCAATCCTTACCTTGGGGATCTCACAATGTTTCATTACTCAGTGTTGCTTCTTTCTCTCTTTGGTGTGTGTTATGTTCTGTGTCTTAATCCCCCATCTACATTTCTTTATCAAATTTGTATCTCGCGTATGATCTCTCTAAATAGCAAGACTGTTCCTCTTAAGGCGCAACATCTCACCATCAACAAACATCTGCAAAGGAGGATCTTGTTCAAAAATTTTTCTCAAGGCCTCCATCCAGCATGTCTGGAGGAGGAAAGGCTTCTGATCAGCCCAAAAGAACACCAGTATCTCAAGAGGAGATTGAAGCTGTCTTGGTATGTAGGAACCACTGGAACACGTGATATTTCCAATTTTTCCTATATTTTATCCCTTGAGAGTGCAATATACTATAAAGTTTCTCTCCTGAACCATCAAGTTAGTCTCAAGCGTATTGATCTGTTTATTTCCAAAATGTATACTAATCATATTTTGCTGCTGCTGCTGCTTCTTCTTCTTTTCAATTTTTTTTTCGCTGTTAGCTGACCTTTTTCTCTTTCAACAGTTGGGTGGCTGTATCTGATCCTCCACTGGAGCCCTGCCGGCAGAGGACAACACTCCAACCTTTTAAGTTAATTAGTTTTAATAATCATCCTTCAGTTGGAGAAACTCAGCAAGTTCTTGTTTGTTGCAAGAAAACTGGCATCTTTTTTTCTTTTTTTGTTGGGGGGGCGGGGGGTAGGGGGCGGGGGGGATTTCGGGAAATGATGTTTTTGTTTAGCCGCTTTGACACAAAAAAGGAGGTTGAATATGTGCAGCAGCATTCTTAATGACATTCAGTAATCTCCACGGAAGAACTTTCTTCTGATGAATCTATACACATGAACACAAGGCATTTTATGGCCGTCTGACAATAAAACGTTGTGGGCTGAAACTTGAATGTGCTGGTCATAATGCTGAAACTTGCTGCGATAAAGCTCTATCAGCGCACATATGAACTATGGAATGTAGCAGATTGATCATATTGGTTTTGCTGGAGAAGAAGAAAAAGCGAAGGATTGGTGCAAATTTGCTTGGTTGAATAGTGAAAATTAGAGATGGCCACAGAAACTGTCTGTGAAGCTACAATACTTCTTTTGAAATTCTTTTTCTGATAAAAGTTAGGGCTTTGTTCTATGATTTTCAAAAATATTTTTCAACTCCTAGAAAAATTTTAAAATGAAAGCACATTTTCTATATGTTTTTTTTTCAAAACACTCAAATTTTATTCTAAAATAATCCTACACCCTAAAAATTATGCTTATCCAATCATTTTTTCACTCTATTTATAACGTCATTCATTCATTTATTATTTGCTCACTTCACTCATCCATATATATAAATATATATTATATTTACATATATGATAATGTTAAAATTTTACTAGTTAAAAAATTCTAATACTTATGTTTACAAATTTAATTAAAATTAATTATCGAAAAAATGAAGTAAATTTAATTAAATATTGTTTATGTTATTACTAAATAATCCATTTATTGAATAACATATTAAATTAATTAAATTTACTTATTAATTAAATAATGTGTTAGTTATATTTAATATTTAATGTATTAATAAAATATTACATTTATTCATTTAATAAATAACTTAAGATGTTTTATTTGATATAATAAATAAATTAATCTTCTTCAAAAAAATATTCTTCATTAAATATTAATCTTCACATTTATTTAAAATTATAATAAAAAAATTTGATCATAGGGTGATATTTATTTAATAATCTATTGTGTTTAATAAATTAATTTTGATATGCTGAAAGTAATTGTTGAGAGAATTAATTAAATTTAAGTAAAATTATTTGATTATTACTAAGTAATTTATTAATTAAATAATGAGTTAAAGTGATTTAAAAAACTTATAAAATTAATTAAATTACTTTATTTAAATAAGTTATTATTTATATATTAATTATGTTTTATATTTTACGTATAATTAAATATTACATTTATTTATTTAATAAATACTTTAAGATGATGTAATTTCATATAATATAATATTTTTTTTTACTTGATGAATCATTATTAAGTCTTATATATATAAATTATTAAAAAGTTATTTTAGTAAATAAATAACTAAGTTTCATTTATACATAAACTGTAAGTAATAAATAGTTAAATAATTATATTTTAATTGATAAATAGTAATTAGTTTATAATTAATATATAGTAATTAAATTTTTTTATGTCAATATTAACAATTAAGATATAATTACAATTTTATGAATAATTAATATTTATTAATACATTTTATTCCAAATAATACATCATTTACTAATGTTAAATTTATAAAAATAAAAATTTCAAAATAAATAACTAATTAAATTATTACACTCATATTTCAATCATTACAAACAATACAAACACACATCATCGAATTATAAATATGTATACATATAATACATAAAAAAATAACTTTCATCCTACAAATCCAACAAAAAAAGTAATTGATTTTACATCTACGATAAAGTTTGTCTATTCCTAAAACATAAAAAAACAAATAACTCATTCTTAAATCATTTTTTATATTTTCCCGAAACAAAATAAAACACTTAATACATTCTCCAAATTTTCTCTCAAAATTCATTTCTCCAAAATTTTTTCTAGAAAATGGACAAAACATAAAAGAACATTCCCTTACATATTCAATGACTCATAAATCCATTTGGTACTGGCTACTGGGGGATTTTGGCATTTTGCACCTTCAAATTATAACCCAATGACACCTTGCACCCTAGAATTATAAAATTGGCAGATTTTACCCTAAAAATAAACTTTTCCTTGGCAAATAGCACCTTGATCACCTTTTCAACTAAAATTTATGCTAAAAAAAAGATTTCTCCAACAAGACAAAAATGAAATCATTAATAAATTGAAATTATCTTTTATTATAATAGCTATAACAGTCAATTTTTATTTTCGTACTTATATCTATTATTTTGAAACCTAAATTATGTATTAATTAAAAAATAATTAAAATTTATTAACTAATTAAATAATAATTTCTTTTGTCATCGTTCCAAAGCAATAGGTCAAACTCTATATTTAAGAGTAATTTTTTATTTTAATATAATCAATTAATTAAATAAATAATAATATTTTCTCTCTTTTCAAGATAGCAGAACCCATTCTAAATTAAATAATAAAATTTTCCAACTTAATTTAAATGTTAAGATGTAAAGAAATTAAGTAATAATATTATATTAAAATATCTTTTTTAATTCCATATTTTCAAAAAAAATTATTTTATTAATCCATTCGCATTTTTATATTAATAATGATGCTTTTAATTGTAAGAAATAAATTTTCTGGACAGGGATGTTTTCTTAAGTTTTTAGGTTGATGAATTACATTAAATACAATTTTAGATTTTAATGTCAAAAGAATTAAGAAAAAATAACTTTTGGTATTGACTCTAAACTAATTGTACAATTTTAGTTACCTTACATTATTATTTATTATAAAAATTAATTATTGCTTTTTAAGTTAATCATATTAACAATAACATCTTAGTCAACTTATAAATAAATAGTTTTAAAATTTTGAGATATTAAATTTATAATAAAAAGAAATATACATGTTATTAAAGGTAAACAATTAATTTAGACTTAATATAAAAAATGTAAGTATTTAGTTTACCAAACATGAAAAATTAAATTTTTTTTTATTGTAACTTACCTATCTAAAGGATTTAGTAAAATGTTTTTCAATAATATTTAATTATTATAATTTGAAGTGTTAAAAAAATGGAATTAATTATTATAGTTGAATGGGCCAATCAATGATTTAAAGTATCAACTCTAGAGGAATTACTTTTATAATTTGATAAGTTACTAAGTTTATCTATTTAATTTAATATTCAACATGGAAATAACCATGCAAAAGTAATGTTTTTATCAAATTTCTTGTTCAGTTCAAGTTAGGTTTATCAAATTCACAAAAAAAAAAAAAAATGAAGAAGAAATTACAATTTCTTTATTATCGAGATTTTAACACAATATTTCAATATTTGAAAATCATTTTGGTAATTGAGTTTTATTATTAATTTGAAAATGATGAATAATTTTCGAACAATGCTCTAATTAAAATCTAATTTTTTTCATTTTCATACTCATAAATTTTTTTCACTACAAATTTTAGTTGAATTTTTTTTTTCACCATAAATTTTACTTGAAAAGGTGATCGGGGTGCTATTTGTCAAGGAAAAGTTATTTTTGGGGTACAATACGTCAATTATGTAATTTTAGGGTGTGAAGTGCCACTAAATTATAATTTGAGGGTGTAAAATGCCAAAAACCCAGCATTGATTTGAATGTTCTCTAAATTTTTTATTTCAAAGTACATAAATAAGTTGGTTCTCAAGAAATTTCTAAATGTATGAGTATCATAAAAGAATTGTATAATTACAAATATTTCTCACAGTCATACAAAATTTTCTTTGTAATTTTCCTTACAAGCAAAATAGAAAAATATTTTTAAATTGGACTGTGGGGCCACTACATGAATAAATGCAAGCTCTGTCCCAGATTTGACGCCCCTATTATCCACGGGCCATTCTAGTTATTAATTCACAAAATCACTGGTAATGCTTGATTATATTTTGTCAAAACAAAATTATGTTGGAGAAATATAATTAAATATGTATACATTAAGGTAGGTTTTTTCAAAATATTATTTTTTACTATTTATTATCTTCCAAAACTCTCCATTTTTCTGTATATATGCATATATGTCATATATATTATTATTATTTTTACAATAAAAAAATTACTTATTTTATTTTTATCCTAAACACTCAATAAAAAAATATTAATTTGACTGTTATAATAAAAATTGTTTCCTTTTAAAACATAAACAAATATATTAAACTCCTTAAAATATTTCTACATATTTTTTCATAATTCATCACATTTCCAATATCACTTTCACATTTCCGACTTCACTTTCAAAATTAATTTTTTCAAAACATATATCAAAAACATCCCCAAAACATATCCAAATATTCCCTCTAAATTTATATTTTCAGTTCCACAAGACAATTCCTAAGGCTAGAATTAACAACTATGTGCATGTATAATTTTAGTTTTAAGTCAAATACTAAGATTATATCATACATTTTGAAAGATGCACAATGCTATTTAAGTGATTTTAGCGTTTATTAAAAAATAATAATAATAATATTCCGAAACCCTTTAATATTCATGGTTGTCATTTCCAACAGCTCACATCAAAAGAAATTGTCACCTAGAATTATTTTATACTCCAATTGGATTGTTCACCAATTCAAATGTTAAGTTAATGTTTGGCTATATTTTTTTTCCGCGGCTGATTTTATTATATGTTTTGAGAGAATAAATATTAAAAGTGATATTGAATAATATGAAAGTTGTGTTGAAAAATGTAATGAATTTTTGGTTATGTTTTGAGAATAATTAAAAATTAGTTTTGAAAATTTTTAGTATGTTTATTTATGTTTTGAAAGGCAATATTTTTTACAATTGTAGTCAAATCAATACTTTTTTATTGAATTTTTAGGAGTTGAAGTAAAATTGAGTGATTTTTTATTATTAAAATAATAATAAAATAATATATATATATATATGTATGTATGTGTATATTGAATATGCAAAAATTTTGGGGATAATGAAAGATATGAGGGGATATTTAAAAAATATATATTTTAAAGAAAAAATGAATGTATATTTTGTTATATTTTCATTTTGAGGAAACATGAACAAGCACTTCCTGAGAAAATTGATGTAAAGTTGTGAGACAATTCCATTCGTGGTTGTTACAAATGACATTGTTACTTTTCTTTTTTCATTTATTTTATTTTTTAATATGCATGTTTACTTTATATAATATACTTAAATATATTATTATATATGAGTTAATTATATGTTGATGTGGGGAGGAGGATAAAGAGTTTAACCGAAAACATGCGATATAACAATTAAATTATTGGTACTTTTTTTATATTTTGTTGCAAATCATTTTTACCCTTTAATTGCTAATTAAATTAATAAAACTATCCTTATTTCCAAATACATCTTAAATATTTTTATATATTTAAATCATCTTAATATGTTCCTTAGTTGCTAATTAAATTATTAAAATTATATTTATCTTTAAATATATCCTAAAATTTATATACGTTAAATTAAGCAGTACATTTTCCCCCCATTTCAAGCGATCATTCAACCCTTCATCGCATAATTATCCCAAAAAAAAAAAAAAAAACCTTCATCGCATCGTATAAACAAAATAAACATAGCCTTCGTGGATAATTTAATTTATATTTTGTTGGTGCAAGAAATAATTATATCTTAATTATTACCAATGATAAATATGGTTGGCATTTTAGCAATCATCATCTCCTTCCACCCTAAGAAAAAGAAAATGATTATCTTGATCCAATGGGATAATCCTAAGTCTAATGCCCAATGCTGCCGGCCAAGCAAGCTATCATTGAGAATAAAATAAGTGGGGAAAAATGTAATCATGCACGACCCACCAGTCACATCAAACTATCAAAACTTTTTTTCCTGTTTGTCAACAACTTTCTCCCACGAGACAGAGGAATTTCACCTTGGTTCTCTTCTTCCTCGTCTGCCCGTTAGTTAAAATTCTGCCAATTACAGGTCTAAATTCTCTTCCCTCCTAAATTTACTCTACTTTCTAAGTGATTAGCGATCAAGGTAGTCTGTTTTCGCTTCTGGGCTTTTTGAAATTTAAGTCGTTTTGTTGGGCAGTGATATCTGTAGTTTGTGTTTAATTCTTTCTTTGTTGTGAATGGGGATTCTTATGCTATGTTTGGATCAACTAAATCATTTGATCCCTTCGAATTATATAAGTTTGTGTTTTATGGTTTTAGATATTTGTTTTCTCTTACGTACAAAATTTCAAGGTCAAATATAGTCTTAATGATCAAAATTTAGAAGGATTTAAGAGGGTTTTGTCAAGATCATGTGTAATTTATATGTTTCTGGGAGTGAATTTAGCTGTAGGCTGCAGTCCTTTTTATTTTAGTGCTTTTAGCAATTAGCAATGTTATGAGTATTTGTTGGTGGATCAGTGGAGGGAGGGTTTAGTTAATTTATGACAAACTTATATATTTGCATTAGTAGTTTTAGCAGCATAGGGAAATGCCAACAATTTTATGGATCATGACTAGCTTTAGGGGCCTGTTTTATCATAAACACTCATTGTAATTTGACTTGTTAAGTAATATGGGAGTGCTTATTTAAATGGGATGATGAATTCATCTCATGAACTATGCGTGTTAGATGTTTAACTGAGATTGATATAATTGAACACGTGTTCTCGAACAAAAACATAAATATTTTGAGTACTCTTTGAATTTGGCAGCCACTGATATGCACTAGCTGTAAATTATGGATATTGATACAGTTTTTGTTTTTGCATATTAGTGCTGAGAAAGCATTGTTTATGGTGAGGTTGAAGTTTCTAATATTAGAGGATAAGGAGGTTGGTCAAGATGCATGTTTTGACTTTTGATCTAGGTTTTCTGAGCAAATTTGAGCTAAATGGGTGATGGTCCTCGCGGAATAGATGTATTTCCAGATCATTTTGGCGCGTCAACTTCTGCAGCAAGCTCTCCTCCAAGACAAACATCAACTATCAGAGATTTGAGGTATTTGACATTCAGAGAACAATGTTAAGAAAGAAATTGACGTAGCTTAAAGTTGATTTATGCTGTATTTGTTTGCTTTAGCTTAGATCCCATAGCCATACATGGGGTCGAAGAAAATTAAGAAGTGCCGTTTTCATGTTGAACTTGTTTAGCCGAAGGGGTCTATCTTGGCAATCAGGTGAAAATGGTCAGGAAAAGGTAGATTCAATAGTTTTCAGCTGCTAATCACTTGAAAATACAGTTTTTAGTTTGTGGCAATTCAAAATTCTTGTAACTTGCAGGTTGTATTAAGTGCTGCGGAGGTGGAATCTCTTCGTTCAGAACTAGCTGCTTTGGATGAAAGAGAATCTCACTGTAAAGCTCAGTAAGCAGGCTTTATTATCCTATTCAACTTGCAATAACCTCCGTTGCTGCCCTTAAAACTTTATCATCTTCTTCTAATTGTGCTTTAGGACCTTCTCCTTACATTTCTTGGATGGTACAAACTGAATATTGAACTCGATTAGTGCCGTTACTCAAATATAACGTAGAATTACCACATTCCCATGAGACCACTGCAGTGGATATAACTAGCAGGAAAATGGTATAATGAATTTTACTTTTTAGACGTTGATGCACTGCCTCCATGCTGGAATCTAAAGATGGTTGCTTGGTTGATCCGGCTCTATTATGTGTTAATAGGGTGTTTGGCTAAGCTTTTTTAAAAGATCTTATGATTTGATATATTTTATAAGATGTTTTTGGAGTTTGTAAATGTTACATCTTATTTTAAAGACAAGCTCTTAAAATGTTTGGATAAAATAAGATCTTAAAGCTTCTAAAGATGTTAGTAGTCACATAAGAGTTTATAAGATCTTTTTCTTAAAAAAAAATTTACCAAACATTTTGTAACATCTTATAAGCTCCCAAACATCTTATAAAATATTTTGAAAAGTACAAGCTCACCCAAACACCCTCTTAAGTCTCCATTCCCTATGAAAATTTCATCTATTGGACTCCTCCTTGTGGCCTGTGTACAGCATGGATAAATACAACCCCGCCATGTCCTTGGATAATTTACGAATGCTCTTCCATTTTGCAGCAGACAGTTTTGTATTGATTCCTACTTTAAGTTTTTGAAAAATACAATTGTTTGGCCAAACCTTTCTCCCTGGTATTATTATGCTTTGTGCTCCCTCCCCTGGGTCTTCTCAAGGAGCCTTCATTCTGGTCTTTACTTTTTGATTATCAGAATTCCTTAACCAATGCTGAGACTTGTTGAATATGCAGGTTAGAGCATGTAAATGAAATATTGCAATCAGCTAGTCTATCAGGATATCTGTTCTTACGAATGGTACTGTTGGCATTTGTATTGTCATTTTCTTGTCTTTTGAACTTCACTATTTTATCTGCATATTTGCTTTGCTTCTTATTGCAGAGATGGGCAGCATTACCTGGAGAACCTCCTCCTGTCGATGATGTTGAAGTTGACGATTGGCTTCCACGCTTTGTTGTCCTTCATGGATCTTGTATCTATTTGTATATGATGGCCACAGGTAATTGTTTAACCTTTGGGATTTTCTTTAACTGGCATCAGCTGATATTTATTGTATTTGTACAAGCTTCCAAAATATGCATTTAGAGGGTGTTTGGGTGAGCTTGGAAGCTCCTCAAAACATCTCATAAAATGTTAGAAAGTTTTTGGTTATTTTTTATAAAAAGAGCTTATAAGATCCAAAATAAGTTATGATCTTATAAGCTCTTTTAAAAAAAGTGAGGAAATCTTAACTCATTTTTAAGATCTTAACAAGTTCCTTCAATTTTAATAATTTTTAATTACAAAATTACTATTGCTAACATCTTATAACTTTTAAGATCTTAATTGTTTGGAGAGAAGATTTGTCTGTTTCTTACCAGCTAATGATGCCATTTACTGTATTTTTCTCACATAAAATCCGTTGCATAGATTCTCAAATCTTTTCATTTGATTAATTTTTTTTACTTAATCTTTTCAATTTGCATATTTTGTATAGAACTATAGACGATTCATACCATCTATATGGGGGCCCTTACTATGTTTTGAAAATCTTAGATTTCAGCTGTTCATTGTTTGTGAAACGTGTTTTGCAGATTTAAGTCCACAGGACTCGACCCTCCTGTCTGATATTGTAGAAGTTGGTCCTCTGCCTTGCTTAAAACGAGAAGATGAGGAAACACAGTATTGCTTTTACATCTTAACTCGTCATGGACTGCGATATGAGTGCATGAGCGCCTCTCGGGTACAGGTACATTGAGTTATATCTAATAATTTGATAGATAAAATTCATCTTCACACAGTACAAGTATTAAGAACAAAAATTAATTAGACATGAAAATCTGAGACTGTTGGAATAAAGATGCTGCCGCATTTTGGAATTTGAGGTGGAGCATTTCTTTCACTGCTGGAATGTTTCACATAGGAGAAGCAAGAATTAAGTGAAAGTTTCCAAAGTGAACCATTTTCTAAGCCATTCTAAGCCATGGATGCACCAAGAATGAAAGGAAGCATAAAATCATTTACAGATGCTACACAGGACTCACCGTTTCTAATCATCTGCTAATCTAATCCTATCTTTTTGTCATTCATGTCGCTTTTGTAGTACAATGCGCTTATCAAAATATGCATTGTAATTTTCTTCAGGTTGATTCTTGGTTGACTGCACTACGGACTGATTGCCAGTTGGTATCTGATTCTAAAGATTTTAACCCCCCAGGAAGCGGGTAAATTAGTTCAATTAATTGTACAACTACCTTTGTATATGTCCATTCCATGGATGTCTCAACACCAACCAAAAATTTGCTATATTTTGTGCATAGGCCATTTCAAGCTTGAAAATAACACTAGTGTTGTAATGGGATTGCTGATAGTTCCCCATTTCTGTCCCCTCAGCTTGACACTTAGGTTTGGTGCCTCTCTTAGGGAGGACTGTCGAAAGACACAGCAATACATGGTCTGAAGTGTATTGTTTGCCATCTTGATATGATTCTTGTAGTTTGATTATAATGATAATGTCTTGACCCTGCCCATGGGATCTGAGGTCTTAGAAAAGGGGATCTGATGCTGGTTGTCTGAAGGTTGGGAGTCTGGTACATAAAAAGCTAGTCACTGCTTAGAGTATGTGGACATCTTTTGTAGAGAAATGAGAAATAACAAAGGCACTTCCATGTTTTGGTAGAGAATATTAGACTTAGGGTTAGTTTGGTTGGGATAATAAAGTGGGATACAATATTTTTATACCGTTTTATCATTCCTTCTGTTGGAATAACAATAAACACTCAAACTCGCATAAATATCAAAAACTGTTGTCTATATGTGCAATTCACATGATAAATTGAACTACCACTCTCATGGGTTTATTTATCATGCCAGTCAAATTATACCACAATGACAAAAAATAAATAAATTATCACATGATAAATAATTATAAGATAACTTAAAAATCCAATCCATTTTTATCGTTGTGGTATAGTTTGGCTAGCATGATAAATAAACCCACGGGGTGGTAGTTAAATTTATCATGATAATTGTACATATAAACAGTGACCTTTGATATTCATGTAGTCCTCAGTGTTTATTATTATTCTAATCAAACAAATGATGAAGTGGGATAAAAATATTACATCTCATCTTATTATCCCAACCAAACTAGCCACTTATATATCCAAGTAATGGTTTTTATTCATTTGTTTGCTCACTAAATTTGAAATAAGATATCCAATCAAACTCATTTTGCATTTGTTTGGTGGACAATATTAAGATTGATGAAGACAATACAATTTTAAAAAATGAACTTGTGCTTTGGGTTACATCAAAATTGGGTTTTGTTCTATAATCAACAAAATAGTGTTTTTAATTTCTAATCAAATCTAATTACAATTTGTTAAAAAGTGGAGCAAAAAATTATAGTCTAATCCATACATTAATGTGGTCAGCGATAACGTATCAAGCTGCAAAGACATTATGAGTGACAAACAAATTATAAAAAACTAAATAAAAAGCAAAAAATTATCACATCGTATCTTATTATATCAATCAAACAACTCTTCGAGTATTGATACAAATCTATTGGTGCGCAAAACACTTAAGGCCGTTTACTTTTGTTGGAGAAAATTAAGACTATTTTATAAATAGTATATTTTATATTTATTAAATGGGATGAAATGAAGGATGAGAAGGTATATTTAAACATTTGTTCATACAGGTGAATGGAACTAATTGAATAAACTATGAATTGACCATGCTATCCTCACAATATGAAAATAAAATGAAACTATTTTATCGGTTTGGATCTTTTATTTCATTCTATATTTTATCTCTTATACACGTCAATTGTATAAAAAAAATTTCTATAAAAATAATTGATTTGAATTCAAATACATTTGACATACATTTAATAAATTAAAATTAATGATGAAATACAAAATAAAATAAAAGGATCCAAAATGGGCATTTTCACGACTATTTCAACTTATTAGATGGATCGATTGAACTTACATGTTGAAAAGTTTCCCCTTCCCGGCTAAACGGGTTTTTGCATTCAAATAATAATGATATGGTATTTTTCCAACTAATTTGGCATCTGTTCAACTCTCTTTTTCTGGCTTAGCAAGGAAATTATATAATTTTTACAAATTTTCCATCTGGTAGGTGTCGAGAGAAATTTTCCATTGAAGGATTTCATTTGTAATTAGGCTAAAGGAAGGACAATTATTTCATTATGTTAGCGACCAGGTCTGCTCCAGTCCCCTTAAGAAATTTTCTTTTTTGAGTTAGACATACACTTCACATGTTTTTAGCGATTCACACATCATAGTATATTATGTTTTCTAATTCTTTAAGAGATTTATCTAAAAGATTTGCAATATAATTGGGAAGACGTTTTAAATACCACATATAGGATAATGGATATGCGAGTTTTGACAAAAATATCCATAATTTCAAGAAATAATATCTGAACGAAGCTACCACGTGCGAGATCTCGGCTATAAGATGGAACTTTACAACAATGTGGAATTTTATCACCTAAATTCCTTGCTTTACTGATGGATATTGTTAATCGCATGGGAAGACTTTAATATATGCTTCAAACTTTTACAAGAAAAAACAGCTACGCAAGAATTCTAGAGTTGGGTGTTGTCTTTCAAATTTACAGTTGGATTTGGAGCACAAATGTTGTAATGACTGTTGTGTTGAGGATATCTTTGTCACAAGGTTATGGATGTGATTCTTTCTTGTAAAACGAGGATGATAATGTAATTTTATTCTCATCTTTTTCGGTCCATTTTAAAGGATGATTTTGTCGCTCAATTGGATTGGAATGATCAAAATTTATAATTCAATTTTATCCTACTATAAAGATGGGCATGGGGCTCTTTTTTATTTATCACGCTATCTATACAAATAAACAAGACACATTCAAGATTATGAACCTCATCTAACACGTTGTTGTATGTTTGCAATGTTGCAAAAGTTAAGAACTCCTAGTGAAGCTATTACCATGACTTTAAGCATTTTACATTCTTTATTTTATTCTTTACTTTATCTTTTATTGCAACTTAATGGATATATATCAAATGTATATGATTCTCAATTAATTATTTTTATGAAAAAATATTTGATATACATATTAAATATCTATAGAATAAAATATAAAATAAAATAGAAAATCTAAACTGAATATTTAGTTAATAGCTTTTAATGAAAAATGGTGGTCACTTATCAAATGGGGCCATCATGGTCTTTCTGTGTGGGAAATAAAATCTAATAAATGGTGGGAAAACATCCAAATGTGCAAAAATAATGGGCCAAAATTCTTAATTTATAATATCTTAAGTAGGCTTGGTAATTTGAACCCATCTCATGGTTACCTGCTTCGACTCATCCCAATGGGGAGGGTAAAAAACCCAATCTGCAAAGGATGAGGAGGGTTTTAGTGCAAATAAAATTTAAATTACTTTAACTCTACTCAATACTTTTCATTTTTAAAATGACGACGTAGAGTTATGCTAAAGTATCAAGGGTAGATTTTATCATTTTTATAATTTAGTTTTTGGTTGGCATATTTGGATATTGTCATGTTAAATTATTTTTACTTCTATAAGATTATTGTGAGTTGACATATTGTACAGATTATTTAAAGATTTAACAAAATCTGTGTTTGATTTTTGTGATTATGATATTTATAAAAATAAAATTATTGCTTTGTTTGAAATTGTATTAAGTTGTTGTGAATTGAACGTATCATGACGGGGTGGAACAAAGTGAGTGCAAATTTTATGTATTTAATGCGGGATAGGTTGAAATTTTCAATTTTAAAACGATAAAACCTAAAAAACGGAACAAAATTCAAAATATTTTTCTAAATGCAGGCCAGCTTTGAGTTTAAGGAAAACCTGCCCAATGCCAAACCTAATCTTAAGGATCACTTTGCAACATGCTTCACCATTGACACACCACGTGATTCACGCGGTGCAATAGCTAACTCAGCCGATACGACGCCGTACTCAACTTCCAATAACGACTGGTAGGCAAGTTTGATTTGAGTCGGACTTTTCTCTGCCCAACACGTGGGCTGGAATTCTGTTTGACCCAGCCGAACAAATGTAAACATGCATTTGCCTAAATCAGTAAGTCCCACACCCACCTGCAACAATGAAATGCACAATGTACAGCTGTTTGCTGTTTTTCTTGATTTGCCATTAGAAGAAGTTAAGTGGCCATTACATTTATTAGATGAAAATTATTTAAAATTATATATAAAAATTATTATTTATTTATTTCACATATATAAAGTAGGGGTGGGTGTCTGCGTTCGCATTGAGTAGGTCAGGTTCAGGTAATTCGGGTTAAGCACGTGATTTTTCGAGTAGCAATTTTAGTTATTCGATGCTAACTCAAAATTGTTGGGTACCCAACACTTCAACTATCAGAATAAATTGTGTACCCGATTAATTCGGATTTGGGTACCCAACATGAATTTTTTTCAAAAAAAAATATAAATATTATTTAAAAAATTTAATATAAAAAAAAATGAACTTGGCCACTATTGGTTAGAGGACCAACAAAGGCTAAGGCAAAAGTTTACAGCGGCCAAACTTTGGCCACTCTCATGTATATATTTATAATCTATAATATATTTATATATATGGTATATATAATAAGTATTTTATATATTTAATATACATAGATATACATATGTATATATCTATACTTGTTAAATATAATATATATAAAAATATTTAATATACATAGATATGCATATGTATATATCTATATTTATTAAATATAATATATATAAAAATACTTATTATATATTATATATAATATATATTTATTTATATACAAATTAAAGTTGGGTACCTAAACTATCTGATTGGACAGGACATCCTACTTGATATCTGACCCAAAATTTTTCTCAAGTTTCAAGTACCTGACCTGCAATTTTTTTAAATAAAAAACCCAACCCAATTGAATAATATTTGATCAGGTTGGGTTGGTACCTAAATTACACAAACCAAACGCCGACCCCATTGTGGAATCTTGTGCATGTCCAGTGGAATAATATGAAATAGATAGTCTAACAATATTGGATAGCCCAATATCAAGAATGGATAACCAAACTCACTTCAAAATCTAATTCAGGAAGTAATAATTATTTAAAATCATATATAGAGATTATTCATTGGCCAAATTTCTTTGTTTGTCCTTTATGTATGGTATTCGTCCCACTTTAGCGTCCCTTGTTCCTTAAACATATTATTATAGTCCTTCATTTCTAAAATAAATATCGTCATCATCCCTACTTGCAAATTTCCATTAGTACTTAGCGGAAGTTCATCCAAAGAAGTCAAACTAGAAAGATAATTTGGACTTTTTGCTTTTTTATTTTCTTCCACACATTTGTTCCATTTTTGCTACTAAATTTGCATATAATGACATAAATGACCGTATAAAATTTTGACCCAAATTTTATTCATGTAACCTGCTGTCATTTGCAAAGTGCAATTAATGTAGCTGAATACTATTTACAAGATTTTGAATAATTTACCTCTCAAAATTATTTTACTTTTTTTTTTAGGGGACACAAAATAGGACCTTTGATTATATTCCTACTAAGTTGAATTGAGCAACGTATCTTATGCTATCAAATACCAGCCAAGCTAGAGATAAGATCATCACATAAACCTTTTTTTTTTTCAGTCAAGACCAACACATAAACTTCACTACCTAAGACTTCAATAACTTTAATGATGCATTTTGCATACGAAAAAGTGATTGTGATCGAAAAACAGAAAAGGAACGTGTAAGGGAAAGGCTATCTCTTAGTTCAAAGGATAGTCCTATCTAGGATTTAAGAGCCAGAATATAAATATTAGTTGGATACTTCTTTAGAAACCACAAAGGATGAGTTAGATATATTACTTTTAGTGCAAAATATGCAATAGTTGGACCTACGTTTAGTGCAACATAGATGAGTTAAATTATAATAAAAAAATATAAATATAAATAAATTGATCAATATAAATTTATATAGACAAATGAGTGTATTAAATAGTGTGTTTGAAGATATTATTAGCTTGTGTATTAAAAAAATATGTAGGAGATTGTTCCACATATGCAAAAGAGAGAGAGAGTTTCACTGTATATAAAGTACTTGCAAAAGACAATAACTGAAGAATTAAAAGGCGGAGGAAAAATGATAAAAGTTAATATACATTATTTATATGTTAAAGTACTTAGCACTTTTATTTAATTAATTAGTTTTTGGTTTGATGTTATTATTAATTAATTTACTAATTGCTCTTATAGTCAATTTTTTGTAGGATCACACATCTTTAAAATAGTAAACAATAAATTACTCAACAAAAAAGATAAATTTGGAATTGAAAGCCAAAAAAAAAAAAATTGCCAAAACTTATTGTAAACGAGTGGAATGCAGACCCTCTTTTGCGAAACAACATTATTCCATTTTCAAAAATTTTGTTGTGAGGAAATTCTCATTTTGTTATGAGAAAGTTAGGTATTTTTTTTGTCATTGATTTTTTTAGTAGTGTTTTTTAATGATAGGAACTAATGAATAAAATTTGATATTTTTCTACTTTTAACTTTATCTAGTGAAATATTCCGTTCATTTAGACTAATTTTACATCAAATACTAATGAAAATTTATAAATATAAATAGATGATAATATATATTTAAAAAATTGAGAGCCGAAGGATTAAAATAGAATGAACCCATACATAAGGAATCAACAAAGGGATTTAGCCTTACTCATTTATTTTACAATGTGAGATAACACGTGTTTCACTTCTCAGGGAATAATTCTCCCCAAAGAAAAGGTTTGACTTTACTCTTTAGAGTGCCCCCACTTCTGTTCTCTGCTTCCCAAACACGGCCTTACGTAATAGCGGAAACGCTACATAAGACCATCACACGCTCCATAGCTGCTTTGGGTGCTCTCAGTCAAACGAAGAACACGAGCTAAAAGAAATCCACGAGCTTCGAAAATGAGGTCCCAGATTTGCAGATCTGCGAGGTCTTTCCTCTCTGCGGCTCCAAAACACACCTCTCGTTCAATTTCTGGTAATCTACAGTTTGTTTTCTTTTTCTTTTTCCGTTTCATCCGAAAAAATGGTGGAAATTTCGCTCTGCTTTAGTCATGACAAGAGTTTTATGTGTTCCACAAATTAATGAGTTATTGAAATAACAGATTTTGATGCTTTATATTTATTACATGCTTATTACATGTCTGATTATTTGATTGATTATAGTTTCGTGTTCTTTCGTGCGTTGGAGCTTGTTTTTTCGAAAATGTTCACGAGTTATTGTGATGTTGGTTAGTATTGGTTTTGTTATAATATATATTGGTAATGGTTGCGCATTCGTGTTTAAAGTTTTTCAGGTTTCAAATTACAAATTTTTATTAATTTCTTTTGTATTATATTTTTTTGGTTATTTCGCTTATTTTTCTTGGATTCATGATAAATAAAAGAAAAAAGTATTTAAACAATGAAGATCATCTCTCTAGGAAGGGTTCTCCTGCCCACTTATGACAGAACGATCTTTTTGCAACACTTTTTGCCAGTTATTTGGGTGATGTTTGGCTACATTTTATTTGTCTTGTGGATAATGAATTTTGGGAGCGTAGTTGGTGAATGTGATGAATTTTTTGTTATATTTTGGGGAATAATTAGAAAATTATTTTGGGGAATTATGATATGTTTGATTATATTTTGGGGGGAGATAATTTTTATTGTAATGGTCAAATCAATGCATTTTTGTTGAGTTTTTGGGGTGAAAACGTAATTGAGTAATTTTTTTATGGTAAAAATAATAATAAAATATATAATATATATGATATATTTGTATATATATTGAAAAATGGGGAAGTTTTGAGGATAATGAAGGATAAAGGAGGGTATTTTGGAAAAATTGAATTTGACATTTTGGAGGGAAAAAGGATGTACGTATGGTTATGTTTTGGCAAAACAAAATTGTTCTACCAAAATGTAACCAAACATAGCCTTAGAATTTTCTGGAGTTATCTTCGAACTTGCGTCATGTCCAGCTCATGGAATAATGTCTAGAAATGGCTGTTGATTGGAATGGAAATTTTCTCTCCACAACAACAGCCCAGCAGTCAAATGCAGTGCAAAAGAAACTTCAGAAAAGTTGAAAATGCCAGACTAAATGTGAGAAATGGCATGTCAAACCAAATGTGAAACTGGGAAAACTATGGAACCAAATCTGCAATGTTTGCCTATTGAAAAAAAAAACAATAATAATAATAAAAATAAAAATAGAAATAAAAATTTGATGAATTGTAGAAGGTAATTCACTAATACTATTGTGCATGTATATCTGCTAATCTGGTTGTGCACGCATAATTGAAGCAGATAGATTCATGTAGCAAATATTGAATTGTGCTGAAAATACGACCATGAACATCATTATACACAGAAAAAGAAGCTAAGAAAATTTTGTGTTTCAGGAGGGCAAGCAGCTGCTGCTGCAGCTGCAGTTTCATGCAGAGGAAGAGTGTCATCTTTAGCTTCATATGGTATATCTGGATCAGGAAATGCATATAGGGAATGGGTTTTTGGAGCCCTTGCCCTTCCTGCAGCAGGTTCGTCCGGCATACTTTATCCTGTGAATGTTTTTCAAATGAGATTCCATCCCCAATAGATGCGACATTTTGTTGGAAATATTGCTATTTGAGCCTTTTATTTTATTTTTCTAGTGGATGCTTGCTCCATACAAGTGCATTTGCTGTATATCTCTGTGCTAATTATCATAGATACTGTTTTAATTGGTCAATTACCTGATGGATCACTTGGATGTCAATTACCATGTAGTGAGTTAATGCTACTAAGAAATAAGCTGGATTATAAAGAAGAGCAGCCTTGTCCCTTGCTTAAAAATGGCATTGTGGCATCCAGTGCCTCTTCTAGAGCAACTTATACATGCTTCTGCATGGTTATTGGGTGAAATTGCTCTGATTGGGTGAGAGGTTGGTTTTATATCTCTATTTGCCTGACAAATATTTCATCCACAAACAGCTAGTACTTTCTGTTTATCATCTTAGCTGCTTCCCTGCTGTGACACCTTCCATATCCCCAAATCAATTAGATATTCAAGATAAGTCTATATGCAATTCATGAGCTGGTGTGATGATAAACCCAAGTTGCTAAAGTGTGAGATCTGAGCATCTGTCATGTCAAATTCTCATTTATCTGTTTTGATTCCTTTTTGTGCCATAGCTTTCATGCTTCAGGAACAAGAAGCATATGCCGCTGAGGTACTTGTATCAACCCTGCCTTGTTTTCTTGCACATTTTTCATTCCTGTTCATTCTGTTATGCTTACTGATGCTACGTTTCTTCTGCTTTTCTGAAGATGGAGAGAACTTTTATTGCCATCAAGCCGGATGGAGTGCAGAGGGGATTGGTATTATACTGCCACACTTATTCCATTGAGTATTCATTCAGCACAAAATTTGATTTACAAGCTTGATGTGTTGGGATTTTGATTAGTTATCTGTGTTCTATTTGGTTAGAGTGTGTTACAAAGTGTAGTTTTCCTTTCCTTTTATCCCCCTCTATAAAACGGCAGACAACATTATTTACTGGCTGCATAGTCTACATTTAAATGAAATGAAGAGGAAAAACCACAGAAAATTATGCTTTGACCATCTTCCCTTTATGAGTGTATGTGTCTGAATCTGCTGCAAGTTTCACACATTCTGACAAAGTTTGTATCGGTGCTAGATTTCAGAAATTATTTCCCGGTTTGAACGAAAAGGTTTCAAGCTTGTGGCAATCAAGATTGTGGTTCCTTCAAAGGAGTTTGCCCAGAAGCACTATCATGATCTCAAGGAAAGACCTTTCTTTGATGGGTTGTGTGATTTCCTTAGCTCTGGCCCAGTTGTTGCCATGGTTAGAAAAGCCTACTTCCCATCTTCTTGCTCTCCTCACAAAATCTTTTAGAAGAGTATTAAATGGGTTTCTTATCTTTGTTGTACTCATTCAGGTTTGGGAAGGTGAAGGGGTGATCAAATATGGCCGCAAACTTATAGGAGCCACAGATCCTCAGAAATCAGAACCTGGAACAATCAGAGGAGATTTAGCTGTTGTTGTTGGAAGGTGCATCTCTTGATAAAATTGGGTTTTTGTGGATAGAAAGAACCAAATAATTCTTCACAGCTGAATATACAGATTCTCTCTCCTGTATCATTTGCCTTACTAGCTGGACTTCTCCTACGTGTTCAGTTTGAATGGATATCTAATTTTAATCTCATACTATTGTGGTTACAGAAATATAATTCATGGAAGTGACGGCCCCGAAACTGCCAAGGATGAAATCGACCTATGGTTTAAACCTGAGGAGCTGGTTACTTACGCAAGCAATGCTGAGAAGTGGATCTATGGTGTCAACTAATTTCTTTTCCTTTTGCCATTGTTCACAAATTGCCCGCAACATCGGGTCTTGCAATAAAGAGTGGCTGGAAGCAAAGCTATCGAAATAATGTGCTTCCATTAGGCGATTAATAAACAGCACTTGGTGGAAAAATGCTGGCTAGGAAGTTATAATAAGTTATCCTTGGGAAGTTCTGCATGAAAATCAAATCAAATATAGTCGCTTGTAGAGAAGAGCAATTAAAATGATTCATATTTCTTGTTTGAATATATTCATTTTCTGCATTATTTCTGCTTTTATTACATTTAATTTAGATATGATAGTATTTATATTTTGTCACGATTAGATATTCGTCATACTATAATATTCCTTTTAAACCACAAGGGATGTGATCATTTGGGTTCCATCAAATCATCAAAATTACATTTAAGAAAGTTTTGTATTGAAATTAAACTTGTTCACAATAAATTATTACAAAAATACTCGTCGCGTAGAAATTACGCTGCCTTCTGGAAACTTTTTATTTTTTCTAAATCAAGCTCGATCGCACCAACTAGCCGCATGCTGTGGAAAAGGCCATAGAAATTTCCCAAATTGTGACAAATTTAAGTGGGATTCTTTAGGGTCAATAACACATAGACAATAATACTTGTTGAGTGGCCTTTGGGTGTTTGTCATAAATTTTACATGTAAATTGTGAAGGCATAACTTTGAATTCTTATTAAATTTTTAATGTGTGTATAAATAAAAAGTATACTTATCAATGTTGAAAGTTATAAATTTAAAGAATTTTTTTTAAAGATCAAGTTGAATACATTTAATTAATTATGTGATAAATATTATTGTATGAATCCAATTTTTATCTATTCTTATTTGTTAAAATGAACATTTTCCCAAATCATGCTTTTGGTCATCTAGTTTGATGCTGCTGAAAGTTGCGTATCGAGAAAAAGAGAGTTGTGCTACGCTAAATCAACCAAGGAGGTCGAATACTCAGGTTTGTGTATAACTTGAGGCTTGAGATTTGCAACTATAACACACGTTCAACTAGTTGAGGTGCCCTCGACTAAGACATTCCGACGCTCAAGTTAGTTCTGGTCGAGATGAAGAGATCGAACAGAATACAGAGAATGTAATACTTATAGTGTATTCGGAATTACCTTGAGCGTAATTGAGCCTGAAGTATTTATAGCCTTCTGTAGGTGTAATTTGACTCCAGTACCTTTATCAGGTGTACTGACTTTCGTCTTTGCCAAGGGGTTGGTGGTCATTCCATGTCCAGATCTCGCTACTGTTCCAAGTGGCTAAATCTCCTATTTTCTCAGATGAACAGTGCCAGTGGAAGCGCGTCTCTATCAAAATTGGTGGCAGAGTTGGCAGAGTTGGTGGCAGCGGCTGTATTGGCTGTCAGGCGTCATTAATGTGGAAACATGCAGCCTGTTAGACTAATAAACTAGCAGGGATTCGAGTCAATGCTGGAGTGGGTCTTGAGGTCGATACATGTCATCAGACTTGAATATTCGAACTTTTGAAGTGATCCTGAGGTCAATATGAGTCAATTGCAAACCCTATCAAGTGAGGTCGATACCGGTCGACCAAACAGACTTACCGTCTCATTTGATGTTGGGCATGTTAGGCCTACTAGGTTATCCCATATCACAATTAATTATCACGAGCACAATATCATTTTTTCTAATTGCATGTAGATAATGTAGCATATAGTGTAAACAAGTTGAGTTGAGTCTAAATCTAGTAGGCTCAAGCTTGACTCATTTATTAATTTGTGAACTCGAGTTCAAGCCGAGTTTGGTCAAGTCTAAATAATCAAACTTAAGCTTAACTCGTTGAAATAAACAAAGGCTCTGCTAGTATAATGTATTGAAAAGTTGGAAGTCTGATGTGTCTAATTATGTATAGAAAACTCCTATATTGTCCTTAAGGTAATAATTGCTCCCACTATTTGTGTTGCAGGAACTACGGCAATTCATCTCTAGAATTTAACTAAGACACCCAAGAAATTGCAGTCAGCACTTTGATATTCCTACTTAAATTTTTTATTGATGTTGAGAATAATTGAAAAGAGTATGAGAAATATTTTGTTGGAGAGTAATAATACTTTGCTTTAAAAATTACATGATTAATTTGTGTGGATTAATTTCTCTTATATAAGGTTATAGCAACTATTCACACAGTTATGACTGTTAGTTTAAATAACACACTGATTATAATAGTTTTATCTTTTTTCTAATAGTCACATCATTTGTTATTAAAAACGTAATTTAAATAATTAATTAAATTATGTATTTAATTAAATATTGAATTAAAATATAATTATAATTTAATCCACGCCGAAGTGTTAAGTTTTGATTATTAAATATATAGATGTATGTATAATTCTCATGCATTCAGATACTCTTCAAAAAACTTTAAAGTAATTTAAAAGCTTAACAAGAGATTCATCTAATAAAGGGACTCTTTTTTACTTGTTTTTTTAATGTAGGATTGAGATCCTAAATGAATTCTCATATCATCGTCACTTAACATACTATTTAGAGTCCTAATTAATTTCAACAAACTCGTCATATAAAAGCAAAATAGTTGGATTCGTTAAGTTCGGATGAGTTCGAGCTCGTATATGTTTGGATTAACTCGAGATCATTTAGAATCAAAACAAAATCTATAATTATAAATTTTTTAAATAATTTTGTTATGTATTTTTTGAAAATAAAATATAAAATTATTATTATTATTTATTTATCTTTATAAATTTTATTATATAAAACTAAATTATAATTATATAATGTGTGTATATATAAAAAGAAAACTGCTTACGAGTTTTACAAATTGAATATCATTAAGCTTGCCTTAATTTATTTGATTGACGAACTCGCCCGACTTGATTCGTACTCAAAAAAATTAAGCCAAATACAAATTTTCGTCTAACCAAATTCGAATCGTCCGCAAGCGTATTTTCTTATTTACAGCCCCGATATAGCCTTTTTGGGGGACATAACTTGCCGGACTTGAAGTGGCAATTAATACGATATTCACCGAGAGTGAATACGCAATTACAAGTCCGCCAATCACTATATTATCTCCGACTTCCTTGCAATTTCACATCACCGCCTCCTTGCTTACTCTGGTGGTTCTCTTGCGTTGATTTCTTCGTCTTGTTTTTACTTTGTTTGAAACCCTAAGCCTAGTTTTCACCGCTATTTTTCTCCGAGAGTTGAACAGAGTATTTGATTAACAGGTAATCTTTTCTTCCCCGTTCGGATCCACTGTTGGAATTTACCATAGTATACTTGCCTGGTATTTTTTGGTCAGCGAATATCTTTTTTAATTTTTGCAATTTGGTGATTATCATGCGAGTTTTTGAATTTCTGTTAGTTTTCTAGAGTGTGTCGCGATTTGGAGTGAGGTTCTAGAAACCTTGTTTCAGAAATTGTGTTATTCTGATGTTTGTATAGGGAGATCTTAGCGGAGGGATTTTCTGTTTCGGAAAAGATATTGAGAAGGAAGTATTGATTGAAGATCGACATTGTCATTTTTCTTTTTGATTCTTGTGTTGTGCTTCTTTTATTGAGAAGAGTCATCTCTTTGATAATTGCAATTTGTGCTTAGCATTCTTTTTAGGATTTTGAGTCTCTTTTTTCTTTCGTTTGCTAATATTCTGGTTTTATATCCACCGCTTATTGTTTTAGATGTTTAAGATTTTTGTGGCGTGCTAAGTCAACGAAATCTTAGTTGGATAGGTTGTGAGACCTCTTATCCAGAACTGTTTCCAAAAACTCCAGTTTGGTGGTATTCACAAGTCTCTGAGCCAGAGTTGAATAGGTGCCACATGTGTTATGTGGTACTTTTTCGATATTTGCTCTTCCTATTCCCATCTGCATTCTCTTTCAAGAGATATGACTATTAGATTCTAAAAGAATACGGATGGAAGCAAAAGTTACTCTCTTGCTTTTTCTGCTGCCTTCTTATCTCCTTAACGAGTCCTGTGAAGTGTTTTCAAAATATTACAGCATTCTAGTTTGTCAGAAGGGTGTAAATTGTGTGGTTTAAATATGTGATGGATTTGTTGCTTGATTGTTTTTCCCATCTTCCAGATGGCAGCTAAGTCCCTAACAAGTGAAGCAATAGCTCTCACTGAGAAGAAAATGGATATGACTCTAGGTATGTGAATGAATTGGCCATCTTGATTCTGATTCACGTAGATTGGACACTTCTATTGTTACATTGAGTAAATTGATCTTTGATTTTCAATTCAGATGATATCATCAAAATGTCAAAGAGTCATGTTGCGAAGCCTAAGAAGCAAAGAGTTTCTGTAAGATATCCCTTTTTACTCTTCCGGTTCTAACTTATCTGCAAATCAAGTCTAATTGTCTGATTGATTCTAATTACTCTGATATACATGCAGAATAGGAGTCAAAAGTTTGTTAACAGTGTTTCTCAAGATAAATCTTTCAAAGTCCAAAGGTTTATGGACACAAGATCCTCTCTTAGACAGGTATATCGCAGAGTTATAAAAATAAGACCTGTGGTTTTGAACTTTTGATAAATGTGTGTGTGCGTGCGTGTGCATGCATGCCAAGGTTGTCAAACACGTAAATCGGGCATGACACGGGAGGAAGAAAAAAGATCGTAAACGTAGGATCGTCACATGAATCGTGCAATTTTACCTATACTACCTAAATTGTATATGAATATATATATGTACATCTATATGTACATAAATGGGAAAAGTTCAAAAGAATTTCATTTTAAATATGAGTAGAGATATTAATTATGGAAGAAAATATATCACATAGAATATATTAAAATACAAATACACAACATTGGAAACTTCTCAACTCTCAAGTCTCAAGGCGCAAGAAATCCCATTGGCAATCGAAAATGCAGCAGCCAAATGGTTGAGACGAGAAAATGTTTCTGTGGAATCCCGTCAATTGAAAATGGAGTAGTTAAAGCTTGGAGATGTGAAATACCATCAGCAATTGAGATGTGAAATACCGTCGGCATTCGTAATTGGAACAGCTAGGGCTTTTGTTGTTTTCTTCTCTAATTTTCTGGTTTCTTTAGATTTTTGTTATACTTTGTTTTTGATTTTGTTTTTTCTTTTTTTGGGGTTTTTTTTTTGGTTTTTTTT
>JACGDI010005785.1:0-51461 GCA_014898725.1 Jacaranda copaia
TTCCAATGACAATTTGAGAACCATTCAAAGGAAATAAAGTACAAACCCTGAACTGACGAAGTATAAAATTTGTTTCTCTGAAATTCACTTGAATTCAATTGAAACGAGGCCAGGAACTTAAGAACTATTCAATGGAAATGAAATAGAAACCCTGAACTAATGAGGTATATATTGTGTTTTGCTAAAGTACACCTCGATTCCAATTACAATTTGAGAACCATTCAAAGTAAATAAAGTACAAACCCTAAGCTAATGAAGTATAAAATTAGTTTATTTGAAGTTCACTTTGATTCAATTGAATCAAGGTAAGGAATTTGAGTGCCATTCAAAGGAAATGAAGTACAAATCAAGAAAAAAGAAAGTATAAAAAATTTTTATTTGAAGTTCACTTCGATTCAATTAAAACGAGGCAAGAAATTTGAGAACCATTCAAAGAAAATGAAGTACAAACTCTGAACTAACGAAGTATAAAATTTATTTCTTTGAAGTTTGCTTCGATTCAATTAAATTGAGGTAAAGAATTTGATTACCATTTGAAGGAAATGATGTACAAACTAAGTTAAAACAAAGTACAAAATATGTTCCTCTGAAGTTCACTTCGATTCAATTGAAGGAAGGCATGGAATTTGAGTACAATTCAAAGGAAATAAAGTACAAACCCTGAACTAACGAGGTATAAAATGTATTTTGCTGAAGTACACCTCGATTCCAATGATAATTTGAAAACTATTGAAAGGAAATGAAGTAAAAACTCTAAACTAACAAAGTATAAATTTGTTTCATTGAAGTTCACTTCGATTCAATTGAATCGAGACAATGGATTTGAGTACCATTTGAAAGAAATAAAGTGCAAACTAAGAAAAAATAAAGTATAAAATTTGTTTCTTTGAAGTTCACTTCGATTCAATTGAAATGAGGCAGGAAATTTGAGTACAATTCGAAGGAAATGAAGTACAAATCCTAAACTAACATGGTATGAAATATGTTTCGCTGAAGTACACCTCGATTCAAATGACAATTTGAGAACTATTCAAAGAAAATGAAGTACAAACCCTTAACTAAAGAAGTATAAAATTTATTTCTTCAAAGTTCACTTTGATTCAATTAAATCGAGGTAAGGAATTTGAGTACCTTTCGAAGGAAATGAAGTAAAAATCAAGAAAAAACAAAGTATAAAATTAGTTTCTCTGAAGTTCATTTCGATGTAATTGAAATGAAGCAAGGAATTTGAGAACTGTTCAAAGAAAATGAGGTACAAACCCTGAATTAATGAAGTATAAAATTTATTTCTTTGAAGTTCACTTCAATTAAATTGAATCAAGGTAAGGAATTTGAGTACCATTCGAAGGAATTAACGTACAAATTTAGAAAAAATAAAGTACAAAATGTATTTCTTTGAAGTTTACTACGATTCAATTAAAATGAGGCAGGGAATTTGAGTGTAATTCGAAGGAAATGAAGTGCAAATCCTGAACTAATGAGGTATAAAATGTGTTTCTCTGAAGTATACCTCAATTCTAATGACAATTTGAGTACCATTCAATGTGAATGAAGTACAAACCAATAAAAATGAAAGCATAAAATTTGTTTATCTGAAGTTCACTTTGATTTAATTGAAACAGAGCAAGGAATTTGAGAACCATTCAATGGAAATGAAGCACAAACCCTGAACTAACGAGGTATAAAATATGTTTCGCTGAAGTACACCTCGATTTCAATGATAATTTGAGAACTATTCAAAGGAAATAAAATACAAACCTTGAACTAACGAGGTATAAAATTTATTTCTTTGAAGTTTGCTTCGATTCAATTAAATCAAGGTAAGGAATTTGAGTGTCATTCAAAGAAAATGAAGTACAAACTAAGAAAAAAGAAAATATAAAATTTGTTTGTTTGAAGTTCACTTTGATTTAATTGAAACAAGGCAAGGAATTTGAGAATGATTCAAAGGAAATGAAGTACAAATCCTAAACTAACGAAGTATAAAATTTATTTCTTTGAACTTCAATTCGATTCAATTGAATCGTGGCAAGGAATTTGAGTACCATTTGAAGGAAATGAAGAACTAATTAAGAGAAAATAATGTATAAAATGTGTTTCTTTGAAGTTTACTTTGATTCAATTGAAATGAGACAGAAAATTTGAGTACAATTCGTAGGAAATGAAGTATAAATCCTGAACTAATGAGGTATAAAATGTGTTTCTCTAAAGTACACCTCGATTCCAATTACAACTTGGGAACCATTCAATGCAAATAAAGTACAAATCATGAGCTAATGAAGTAAAAAATTTGTTTCTCTGAAGTTCACTTCGATTCAATTGAAATAAGGTAAGGAATTTGAGATCTATTCAATAGAAATGAAGTATAAACCCTAAACTAACGAGGTATAAAATGTGTTTGCTAAAGTACACCTCGATTTCAATGACAATTTGAGAGCTATTCAAAGGAAATGAAGCACAACCCTAAAAATAACGAAGTATAAAATTTGTTTCTTTAAAGTTTACTTTGATTCAATTGAATCGAGGTAAGGAATTTGAGTGCCATTCAAAGAAAATGAAGTACAAACCATGAAAAAAGAAAGTATAAAATTTGTTTCTCTGAAGTGCACTTTGATTCAGTTGAAACGAGATAAGAAATTTGAGAACCATTCAAAGAACATGAAGTACAAATCCTAAATTAACGAAGTATAAAATTTGTTTCTTTGAAGCTCACTTCAACAAGGAATTTGAGTACCATTCGAAGGAAATGAAGTACAAACTAAGAAAAAATAAAGTACAAAATGTGTTTCTTTGAAGTTCACTTCGATTCAATTGAAATGAGACAAGGAATTTGAGTACAATTTGAAAGAAATAGAGTACAAACCTTGCACTAACGAGGTATAAAATATGTTTCTCTGAAGTACACCTCTATTTCAAAGACAATTTGAGAACCATTCAAAATAAATGAAGTACAAACCTTGAACTAACAAAATATAAAATTTATTTCTCTGAAGTTCACTTTAGTTCAACTGAAACGAGGTAAGGAATTTATGTACCATTCTAAAGAAATGATGTACAAATCAAGAAAAAATAAAGTATAAAATTTATTTCTCTGAAGTTCATTTCAATTCAATTGAAACAAGGCAAGGAATTTGAGAACCATTCAAAGAAAATGAAGTACAAATCCTGAACTAATAAAGTATAAAATTTATTTCTCTGAAGTTTACTTCGATTCAATTGAATTGAGGTAAAGAATTTGAGTTCCATTTGAAGGAAATGAAGTGTAAACTAAGAAAAAATAATGCACAAATTGTGTTTCTCTGAAGTTCACTTCGATTCAATTAAAACGCGGCAGAAAGTTTGAATATAATTCAAAGGAAATGAAGTACAAACTCTGAACTAACGAGGTTTAAAATAAAATTCATTAAAGCATAAAATTTAACTAATTTACTAATTCTTTGCATGTTCGATAATTATGCTCTGTTCTACTACACCTTTTATACTTAATTACACATTTCTCAATTTGTGATGGAATTCTTTGTGTTTTTCTATGCCCAGGTTGAGATTGGCAATCAAGTGCATTAATGAGTTCGTCATCATTTGGCTGGAATAGATTCATATCAAATGTAGGAATATAGTTTATCACTGCTTGGTATGCTTGTTGATACATCTCAACTCAGTAGTATTGATCAGTGAAGTTATACAGTGAAAGTGACCTTAACTCAATACAAGCACAGGTATGTTTGCATGGTATTTTATCAATTTTCCATGCTCTGCACAAACAAACCCTGCCATGTAAATCTACAGCATACGATTTACCTTGCTCAATCACCTCAAAGCTCCATCTGCTAGACATGACAATTTTTAAGTTACAAGAACACATATGATTGATTGCCAACTTCTTCTCTTGCTTGGGACATATTTGACCAACCATCTTATGAGATTCTTCTCATCAATTATGTATCATAACCATTATTTGCGTGCGTATGTGATCAACAATGGCTGCAACTAGCATAAATCGGGCTGGTTTAACCCAAATATTCCAACATTATTCTTGATTATTGATTATTACCCCCCATCGATCTCCAATGAATAAGGAATTTGCCCAACATGGTGGTTCAGACTGCATAATAAAGTCTCTGGCAAGTGGTAACGACTTCAAGATGCTGTCATAAAATGAAGTATAATTTCATAAAAAATAAGTACAATTTTAATAAATTGAAGTATAAAACCTTAGCAATTGCAGTACAATTTTGATAATCCATTAGTAGAACACTTGAAGTATAAAATTTAAATAATAGAGTACAATTTTATGTGAAATGAAGTACAATTTTAGATAAATGGAGTATAAATTTGTATAAGATGAAGTACAATTTTGAATAGTTTAAAAGTATAAAACCCTGGCAACTGCATTACAGTTTTGGATAATTAATAAATAGAACATATGAAGTATAGAACTTCAATAAATAGAGTACAATTTTAGGTAAAATAAAATATAAAATAAAGTATAATTTTAGAAAAAAAATTAAAATTTTAAGTAAAGTTTGAATAATCAATAAATAGAACACTTGAAGTATAGAACTTCAATGAATAGAGTACATTTTTAGGTAAAATAAAGTATAAAATGAAGTATAGTTTTAGAAAAAAATTAAAATTTTAAATAAAGTTTGGATAATCAATAAATAGAACACTTGAAGTATAGAACTTCAATGAATAGAGTATAGGTTTGAGTAAAATGAAGTATAATTTTAGAAAAAAAGCACAATTTTAGATAAAGTAAAATATAATAAATTCAGCTAATTGAATTACAGGTTTAGATATAATGAGGTATAATTTCAGAACACTTGAAGTATAACACTTTAATGAATAAATTGCATGCTTTTTAAAATGAAGCAAGTATAATTTCAGAAATGGAAGTACAATTTTACATATAAGAAAATATAATTTCCAAACACGCGAAGTATAAAATCCCCACAAAAGAAGTATAATTTTTGATAATCAATAAATAGAACACTTGAAGTGTAGAAAATCAATGAATAGAGTACAGATTTAGGTAAAATGAATTATAAAATGAACTATTATTTCAGCAAAAAGAAGTAAAATTTTAATAATGTGAAGTATAATTTTCGAACATTTGAAGTACAAAATCCTAGCAACTGCAGTACAATTTTTGATAATCCATTAATAGAACACTTCAAGTATAAAACTTAAATTATAGAGTACAATTTTATGTGAAATGAAGAATAATTTTAGATAACTAGACTACAAATTTGTATAAAGTGGAGTAGTTTAAGTATAAAACCGTAGCAATTACAGTACAATTTGGGATAATCTTTAAATAAAATACTTAAAGTATAGAAAATCAATGAATAGAGTACAGGTTTAGGTAAAATAAAGTATAAAATGAAGAAATATAATTTCAGAAGAAAATGAAGTACAATTTTAGATAAAGTGAAATATAATTTCCAAATTTGTAAAGTATAAAACCTCAAAAATGGTGGTACAATTTTTTATAACAATTTAATTGAATACTTGAAGTATAAAACTTGAATAATGGTGTACAATTTTTGTCAAATGAAGTACACTTTTATTTGCAATGAAGTAATATAGAACTCTCTAAAGTAGAGAAAGATTTTTAAATAAACAATGTACAATTTCAGAATTCTTGATGTCCAAAACTTTACAAATTGCAATACAGTTTAGATTCTGTGGAAGTATTACCTTAAAACATCACAACTCTTCTTGGCACTACTGCTTGATTCATCCTTTTGGTTTACCAGGATGTCAACAATGTTCATCTTTAATGTCAAATACAGTAAGACCATATTCAGAACATCTTCGTCATTAGTTAATATCACGTACAATCATTGATGTGGAGCTACGTATCGCAAATTGAAGAGCTAAATGTTGATTTCACTCCATTTTCTTGCAAGACTAATTTACATGTTCATTAAAGTCATAGTATCCTTAATGGACATTATATAGAGCTGGTCTTTGTAGCAACAACTCCCCAATAATTGATTGAACACTTCAGCTTCACTACTGATTGACATTGTCGGAAAAATACAACAAATTCAGAAGCAACTGAGAAGAAGAAAAAACCTAAAAATAAAGATTAAACCAGAAAATGATGAAAATGAAAAGAGAAGAAGATAATGCAGATACCAAGTTGATGGTTGTTTCTCGTTTTTGCCATGGAGCTGCTTGCGTTTTTTCTTTTCTTTTTATTTCTAGAAATGATAATGATGTTGGTAAGGTTTACTGTTGCCTTTTGTTTATGATAAAGAAGTGAAAAAAAAATGAGTGAAAAATATTACAATTAAGGGCATTTTTGTCAAATTAGGTGAGTAGGGAGTAAACTCTAAAATTTTTACAAAATTAGGGAGTTTAATCTAACAAGAATCAAGTAGGGATTGATCACAAAAATGGAAAATGGTTTGGTACTTTTAAATAAGTCTCTCTTATTTTAAATCTTCTAAAGTAAATAAAATTATTAATTTAGAATAAAAAATATATATTTTTAATGGTAATAGTTGAGCTCCATCTTTATCTTAGGTAAGGTTAGCCCAAGTAACACAAGAATAATGGACCACGTCTGTTAGGCCCAAAAGTAAAATGTTATTACTGATTCAATCAAGAGAACAAGCCCACTCCATTAAAGCATAAAGCTGGACTCTCAGTTGGAATGAGATGACCTAGCTATATTTCTAGTAAGGGAAAGATACGATACCTAGAATTAGGTAAAGTTGGAATTTAATAATAGAGTGAAGTTATAAACAATCTAGAGGGATTTAAGAAGTTTCTTTCCCCGCACAATCAGAACAAAGTCCTCATTCATTATCTTCTATCACTTCATAATATGCATCATTACCTTTTTAATGACTACATTTAGTTTAAGTATTAGAGGATGTTTGTTAGGCTTCGACTCAACATCCTTGACGATATTTGTAGATGTTACCATCATATAGGATTCTTGATGTAGGAGAAGAGGAACTCATCAAGTAGAGTGATTCATGGAAAGCAATTGAACAAATATGTGAGTTCATGGCTAAAAAAGGAGTAGAAGAAGGCCTTCTCAGAAGAATGACGGAAAGAAGAAATGGCACCCATTACAACGCTTTCCATGAAAGGGATGAAGTTTAGGTGCTCAAGTTCATGCTAAACTACTACATCCATGGGGAAAGTACCTCGTGCAGTTACTCCAATTAGGGATTAGTGGAAAAACTAATCTTATAAGCTATTAATGTGATATGTTGAGAGAGATAGGCCAGAGAAGCATGATTACCTCATTTTCCCTTGCATTCAACTGAATACATAATGAAAAATGGCATTAATGTAAAAAAACAAAAAAAGAGAAAGATACCTAGAGCCTTAGAACCATGCAAGCCAAGATAAGAAAAGCATGACAAAGCACACCAAGATCCAGTAAAAAAGTGGAAAACCTCCCTAAGAAATTAATGTAGTAAATAAAAAATTGTTTGAGAAGATCATTGCATATGATTTATCGCCAAATTTCAAGATGATTACTATAGAGTATGATGGTACTGCAGATTCATAGGAACATTTATGGTGGTTTGGGAATGTCAGTATTAAATTAGTGATATGCAAAGTGTTCACAACAATTTTTGTAAAATTATAGTAATAGTAGTTTAATCATGTTCCCGCAAATTCAGTCCATAGTACAAGATACCCAAAGATATCCTTAACCCCGTTCAACATAAAACAGAGGAAGAACAGTCCCTTAATGTCTTTTTATGTAATTCAAAATCGCATAAGGTGGGCATGGAATGGGTTTAGGTAAATTGAGACCCTACCCTTGACCTCCATTGAATGGGGGAGAATTAGAAGTCAAATAAATGGACTTTGAGGTAAATAACAGGTCCTAATTTTGTGGACCTAATCGAGTTCGGAGGGGTTATAGGTTTAAGTAAACCCACCTCAAACTTGTCCTATAAATAATTGTACATACAATATATATATAGATATATATAATTAAAAAATTAGAATATACAATAGCATACATATATTTCAATATAGAAATGACACTTTTGCACCCATTCAATCATCATAAAAATGATGGAGAATATATTAAAAAATTAAGGTATATTATATTTTTTATTTAAGAGAAAGGTGTTGGAAACTTGTGTGTTGGATTTTATTTTTCTCAACATGTATAAATATTCCTTGCATTTGTTTATCTTAATCACTTTTGAAAATTACAATCTATGAATTGCAAAATTTATATATTTCAATTGAAAAAGGAAAGAAGAATGGATTTGGCGGGTTGGATGCATCGAGTTCAAAGTATAAAGTAAAGCGAAGGGGATAAGGTTGGTTCAAATGAAAGGGGGGTTGGGTCGAGTTTCAAATCTGAAGAAAAATAAACTGGGCAAGTTTGGGTCCTACTAAACTAGCCCAGACCTACCTAACTTCCATCCTTAGCAAAAGGTCCAGTTAACCAAGAAGTACTAGTGAAAGTTCCTATATCACTTTGTTATTAATACGAGATACCAAAAGATATCTTTAAGCTTGTACAACATAAAATAGAGAAAAGAGAAGTCCTTCCACATTTTGTTAGGTGATTTAATGCAACAGCTTTGGAGGTAGCACAACCAGCCAAGAAATGGTGGCCAATACTGCACTCGCACAAGGCCTAAAAGGAAGGGATTCATTCCAGTCTTTAGCTATGACTTACAAAGATATCTATGATTTCCTAGTAAGAGGTAAGATATACATAATATGAAAAAGGTGGAAAAGATGACAAATATGATAGAAGAGAATGATAGCAGGAAGGAGAAGAAGAATGATAAAAAAGCTTGATTTCAACTATGAGAATTTGATAGAGGCATTCAATCTCCAAAAGCATGACAACAATACACTAACAAAAACAAGTGAAGTGCAAGTTCTAATAGCTATAGAAGGACAAAGCATGGTCATATGGCTGAATGGATCTAGTTGGGGTCACTTGACCTAAAGAAGCTCTAATATTGTAATAACTACTAGCATCAAACTGAGGCAAGCAATTGCCTCATGGATCAATAGTTTTTTTGAATGCTCTCCATGATATCATGTCTTACTTACCATATAAAAATGAAATTTTTTATAGTAGAGTAGATTGGTGAGGTCATAAGAGATTAGTATACAACACATGATGTTGTGGAAGTGGTTAGAAAAAGGAGAAAGAAATGTGAGTGTATCCCAGCATCCCTTGATCTAAACAAAAGAGTTGATAGGAGGAGAAAAAAGAAAAATGGCATGCAAAAGAAATAGAGTTTTAATCCTGAAAAGGACAAGATCATCCAGAGGTAGGAAAATTATTTGAGACATGAGACAGCATAGAGAATCTCTATCCAGAATTACTTTTCAATAAAATCCTATTACCAAAAATGGTAGGCAGGTGGAGGGTGTATATTGATTTTTAAGATTTGAATAGATGATATCCAAAATATTACTATGCCCTAGCCTATACTAATTAATGTAAACTACTTGCTATGATTAAATTTTCCAATGATATTACCAAATCATGCTTAACAAAAGGATTCAAAAGAAATAAATTTTAACACACCCACTAAATTATACTACTATATTGTTATGCCTTTTAGATTAAAAATTGCAGGTGCCACCTACTATTATTTAGTGGATAAAATATTTAAAGGCAAATTAGTGGAACAAGGAAATATATGTTCACAATCAAAGGGCAATGAATTTGTTGATCACCTCTGTGATTTTGAAAAGAACTTTTACTCCACTTCGGCATGATTAGGTATGGCCAAATGCATGTAAAGAATATCAAGAGCGCATAAGATGAAGATGGCCATTTTATTGAATATCATTCAATCAAAGACTATTACGTGGAGTAGTTCTACATGCCAGTTTACTTGGCTTGTAGGAAACTATTCCAACAATATGCTCATGAAATATTCCTAAGGTAGATATTGATTGCATTTTATGCAATCAATGATAGATCAAGTGATCAACTTGGTGCTGTTGTGGGGAAGCACATATATTATATTAGTGAAGTCCTGCATGTGGTAAAACTAAGGTATATCAAATTTGAGAAACTAGCTTTCACCTCAATGATAACAACTTGATGACTCATGCCACACATTTTGTCTCACTCATTATGATACATACAAACCACTTGTTATAGTAGGTAATGAGAAAACCAAAAGTGTAAGATGAGATGATCAAATAGGTACTTGAGTTGGTGAGTTCAACATAGGTTACCTCTCAATATCAGCATTCCAAATTTAATCTTTGAAATTATTGCACGATAGAAAAGCCCAAAGTCATGGCTATTGTGCATTGACCAACCGTCCACACAAGTAGGTGGTAAAGCGGCGGTAGTATTTGCAAGCGTGAAAGGTGACAACTTGGAGTTCCTTATGAAATTTGTCTTGAAAGCATTAAACTTTGAGACTGGAAGCCTAAGTCATTACTATAAAAATGGCCCAAGATAGGAAGTCCAAAAGATGAAGGGCATTCCTCCAACTCCCAACTTGTTAAGTGGAACGCCATTATGTGAACTTGGAAAAGACAGGATGATAGGTCATTTGAAGAAGACAAAAGAGTTGGAAGCTAGCTTTGAAGATGTCACCTTTAGTAGATACTTAGAATGAAAATATAAAGAAGCCTCACAAGAAAAGTTGGCCAACTCTTTGACAAACTGTAACAGTTGAAACATCACTAGAAAAAACCTCATTAACTTTCATATTGAAAAAAAAAGTGGTATAAGAAGAAAGTGATAACTAAAAAAGAAAAATAAAGGAATTCTCGGAAGGCAATTTACTCCAAGAAAACCAAAAATAATTAGATGATGTACGGAGAAGAGTATTACAAATTTAGTTCACAATCCTACATGCCATGTTGTATAATAGGTTTTCTCTCCACTTCTCTTTGAAAGTAGGAGATAGCCAATAATCTATAAATTAAAACTAAAATAAGGAAAAATTCAACTTGTTGTCTCCAACCAAAGGATCAATCAACATGCCTTAAATTAAGATTTAAAGGCCAGAAAATTACCTTCAAAGATGAATCTAAGTGAAGAAGATCTTCTAATGGACTCTTCCAAATCAAGATCAACTAACTTCTCTTCTTAGATCAAATTTCTCCACACCAAAAACTCCTTAAATCAACAACTTTTGCTCATGAGTAAAACTCTAAAACAACCTATAGATGGAAAAAAATAGGAGGACAAATAAGATCTAAAAATTGGACAACAAGAAAGGTTCAAACTTTAATTATAAGCTTTTCAAGTGTGCGGCCTCTAATGTTGATCCATACACCTAGGAAGATCTTTGAAATCTTCACACTCTTTGCTAGTGAAGAGAGGAAGATGATGATGATAGGAGGTAGCATTTTTGGGAGGAAGAGATATTGATAAAGGAGAGAATCTACGATGTAATTACTCAATACATAAGTTGTGCTACCTTTTGAAGGAAAAATAGAGCATGAATTAACATGCTATGGCTAGCCACATGAGCTATTTATAGGAATGGATAGAAGCCTTTGGAGGCTTCCATCACACGATCCATACATATGCCAACTTTCTAGAATCTTCTAGCTTGAATTGGATTTTTAATTTTATAAATTAAAAATGCCAACTCATTTAAGTAAAATGGATTCCTCCATTTTATTTTCTCTCCAAAACTTGAATTCCCTATATAATTACAGTAACACTTTAATTTAATTAATTTAACTTAACTCCTTAAGTTAATTAACTTAGCTCTTTAAATTGATTGAACTAACTTAACTCTTTGAGTTGACTTGACTAATTAAAGTGTCACATGACAACAATTAAATTAACTCTTTAATTCAATTGGCCTGATTTAAGTCTATAAATTATTTTTCTTAATTTAACACTTAAATTAATCAAGTCAAAGTGGCCAATTAATGATTAACCAACTTACTCTATGTCCCTTAAGCAAAACGCCACTTATGAATTTTTTAGCTCTTTAGATAATTCCTCCTATCAAATAAAAGTTTCCTCAATCATTTGTGTGTGACCCATTAGGTTCATCCATTTGTTGGACATGGGCTCACAACTCTTTGTGATATTTTGAATATTAAAATATTCGAATTAGTTTAAACTCATTTAAATAAATAACACTTTCAATTAATATCCATTAATTGAAGAGTGCCCAATTTTCATAGTCGATGTTTAGCAATAAGCTCATGGAGCCCAACTAATTATATGAATGAATTATATCTAGATGAACCATTATAGCTTATGCTTGCCATGCAAATATGGTTCTTTCATCTCCTATCTCTAGAAAAAGACATAGGGAAAAATATTTATCAGCTCCTTAATAGCCTCAATAACTATACCTCTACATCTAATCTAAACCACGGACGGCCTATTGCTTGGTCAAGGTAAAGTCTAAGCATGAGGATCTAAACATAATATTATTGTGGGTCCTCTAGTTAAAGGGCTAATTACATGCACTATCGTAAGCTTTGAGAATTCTTTACTGTTGACTTGCCACTACAGCTATCTAATAGAATTTCTAAGAATGCCTTTAGTAAATTTGTTATGTAATAAGCACCTACTAACATGTATCTAGGTTTAAAATATATTGCCCATGAAATGGGGCCATATCCAATCCTTTAGAGTATACATCGCTAATGTAAGTCTATCTGAATCTTAGATGCCTCTTCTTTTAAGATTCTATGACTTAGAACGTTTAAAATTATGACCTTAGAGACTTATTTCATGATCACCATCATATATATAACCAATTCACATAGTCTTGAATGATTTAAGGGCTTCAACCAAATGCAAGTGAAGAATAAAATGCATAAGATAAAGATGACCATTTTATAAGATATCATTCAATCAAAATTATCTCACAATTGGAGTAGTATTTACATGTCATTCCTAATTGGCTATTGGGGTACTATTCTAAAAATCTCCCACTTGCCCTAAAGCTATGACCTTTAAGCCTGTCTTCTCAAAATGTCCTTCAAAAACCTTACGTGATAAGGGCATAGTTAGTAGATCTATTATATTCTCTTTCAAGGCTACCCTCTCTACTCGAATGTCGTCTCTATCAATGATCTTGCAGACCAAACAACAATGCCTAAAAATGTGCTTAGATTGTTGATGAGATCTTAGTTCCTTTGCTTGCACAACCACTCCATTATTGTCATAGAAGATAATTACTGGCTCTGCAATGCTAGGCACTACATCCTTGGATGAAAATTTTCAACCAAACACCTTCTTTGCAATTTTTGAAGGTGTAATATATCCCACCACAATGGTAGAATCAATCGTGGTGTCATGTTTGGAACTCTTCCTTTTCACCACACTGCCATTGACGTAAAATATAATCATGAGGTAGATTTAAGATCATCTTCATTAGATTGAAAACTAGAATCCAAAAACCTTTTAAGTTTCAATTCTTTGTTTTCATGTACCAAAAATAAGTCCTTTGTTCTTTTTAAGTACTTCAGGATAGCTTTTATAGCTGTTTAATGACTTTCACGAGATTGGATTGGTAGTGAATCATAACACTTAGAGCATGTGTTACATCCGATCTTGTATATTGAATGACATACATTATGCTCTTTATGGTGGATGCATAAAGCATACGGGACATTCTTTTCCTCTCAACATTGGTCTTAGGGGCAATAAACTTAAAGAGATGAAGACTATATCCCATGAGAAGGAATCCTTTCTTGGATTTTTCCATACTAAATCTCTTTAGTATCTTGTTAATGTATGATGTTTAGGAGATCCACAATATTCTCCTCGATCTATCTCTATAGATCCGTATACCTACTACATAGAATGTTTCTCCCAAATCCTTCATAAAAAATTGTGAGGATAACCATGCTTTAGTACACTCCAAAAATTTTTTCTCATTCCTAATGAGAAAAATGAGGAATAAGAAGAATGTCATCAACATAAAGTACAATGAACTTAATTAAACTCCCACTAGCTATTTTATACACACATAGTTCATAAATATTTTTTTATAAAGCTAAATGATTTAACTGTATCAAAATGTATGTTTCAACTTTGAGATGCTAGCTTTAGTCCACAAATGGACCTTTGGAGTGTGCAAATCTTTTTCTTAATCCATTTAGATGTAAAACCTTATGGTTGCTCTATATAGATTTCTTCATCAATGTTTCCATTGAGAAAAGCAGTCTTTACATCTATTTGCCAAATTTCATAGTCATAGCAAGTACATATGGCAAGCATAATCTTTTTGGAATTAAGCATAGCAACCGGTGAAAATATTTTGTTGAAGTCAATACTGAGTCCTAGAGTATAACCCACTAGTCTAGTCTTAGAGGTCATCGCCTCTCTATCGACTCCTAACTTATGCTTGTAGATCCATTTGCAACCAACATGTACTTTACCTTCCGATAAATCTATCAAAGTCCATACTTTGATGGAGTATACAGAGAACATTTTGGATTCCATAGCCTCAAGCTAATGACCTATTTGCCCCATATAATTAAGGAATCCAAACCTTTCAAGTTGCTTTTTTGTTCAATCCAACCTTTTAAGACGTTTTTGTATCACACTCAGGATACTTTTTTATTTCTATCACCAGTGGTATAATATGACCATCTTGAATTTCATCAAGTTTAATGACAACACTTTTTCTATCCAATATAAACTTCTTTTTCAAAAAAGTCGTGTTCCTTGAAACAAACACCTTTTGTTCCAAGGGATCATAGAAATAATAATTCAAAGACTCTTTTAGTCATCCCATAAACTTGCACAAAGTGGATCTTGTATCCAATCTCTCACTAGTCTTTTGATGTATTTGGGACACCCTAAACTCTTATATAAGAGTAAGAGGGTGCTTTACCATATCACATCTCATGTGGTGCCTTTGGCATTAACTTTGAAGGTACTAGGTTTAGTATCTTTGCCACTGATTTTGACGTGAATCCCTAAAAAGAGATAGGCACATCGATGAAGCTTATCATAGAATGCATCATGTCCAACAAGGTGCAATTTTTCCTTTCAGCTACTTGATTATGTTGGGGCATGCTGGGTAGAGTCTATTGTAAGATAATCCTATTCTCTTTTAGATAACCTAAGAACTTAGTATTTAAGTATTCCCCACCTCGATCCATTTGAAGAGTTTTAATACTAAATCCTTGTTGCTTTTCTATTTCATTTATGTATTCTTTGAACCTTTTAAAAGCTTTAAACTTGTACTTTATAAGATACATATGTTCGAATCAAGTATAATCATCGATTAAGGTAATGAAGTAAGAATGGCCTCTTCTTACACTCATTCTTAGTAGCCCACATACGTCTATGTGGATCAAATCCAAAATACTTGTAGAACATTCCGTTTGTCCTACAAAAGAAGTCTTGGTCATTTTTCCTTTTAAACAGGATTCATAAATAGAAAGATCCTCTATTACACTAATATTTAGTGTTTTGAGGGCTTTTATCTTGTTCATCTTATTCTTGGAAATATGTCCAAGTTTTTTATGCTAAAGATAAGAACTTTCTTGGTTATCTAATTTTCTGTTTTTACTTTGAATGTGCATAAGTAATGGTTTGAAATCTAATATGTATAATCCATTGCTTAGAGTACCACTTGCAATCAAAGAACCTTTTTTTTATTACTTTCAGTTTCCCATCACAAATTAAAAAGTCATATCTTTCAAAATCTAGGACATAAATTGAAATTATATTCTTTACAAGATTGGGTACATAATAGCAAGGATCTAATATAATAAAAGGAATTCCCTAAGTCTAACTTGATAACACCTTTAACTTTGGCTGCAACCTTTACACCATTGTTGAGGCGGAGGATCACATCCCCATCATTGAGCATTCTTTTTCTTTTCATTCTCTGTAATGAATCACAAAGGTGAGAACTACATGCGGTTTCAAATACCCAAAAGAAAGAATTTATAGTTAAGTGCACTTCAATGAACAGCATACCCTTCCTAAGGGTTGCAAGGTACTCATTACAGTTGTATTTCCAATGCCTTGCTTAACCAGAATAGAAACATGTGGCATCCTTTTTGTCTTCTTTTTTTTCTTCTTAACTCCTCTAGAGGGCTTCAATGGTTGCTTCTCTTTCAAAGAAGAATCTTCTTCTTTTTACCTCTCTTTTTCTTGCCCCTAAGGTCTTTAGACTTGGAAGAGAATGCAAACATCAAAGGCTTGTCCTTTTTTATTATCGCCTCAACAATTCCAACACATTAACCAATTCATTAATTGTAACCTCTTGTTTTGACATGTTGAAGTTCATAACGAATTGGTCAAATGAACTTGACAATGATTGGAGGATTAAATCCACATAGAGGTCATTGTCCATGACCACATCCAATTGAGCAAGCTTCTTAATGAAACCAATCATCTTAAGGCCCTGGTCATGGACACTTGCCCCTTCAATCATTCTTTCCCTAAAGAGCTCTCTCGATAATGTGTATCATTCATGTATTGATTACATCCCATACAACTCTTATAGGTACATGTGATCTTAGAAACACTTTTTATGTTTTCATGAGATTTTTGGAGCTCATTGGACATTGATGCTATCATGAGGTAAGGGGTTTGAAGATCATCTTTTATCCATTTTGCAAATGCATCGCTAGCCTCATTATCGGCATCTTCACCAATGGTATCCAATGGACTTTGAGCAAGGACATAAGTTTTCTTTTTAGAGTTAAGAATTATTTTATGGTTTCTTAACCAATCATGAAAGTTAGGGTCTGTGAGTTTATTGGTTTCTAAAATTACACTAAGTAGATTCTTTACCATTGATTAAGTTAAAAAATCTACAAAAGCGAGCAAGAGCATATAATCATATAATTGAATTTGACATTTGAAAACATGTTAATGGACTTTCAAGCATGTTTTTCTCCTACTATTTTATCAAATTCCTTATGCTCTTAGAAATTCAGAAAATCATATTTCCTAATGAGAATCAAGGTCCAAAGACATTGTTTGTGGACCCACGATTTGTGAGACATTCACAAATGATCCTAAGGTAAGTAATTATTACTAATTGCATCTCTATACAACTATTGTTTGTTTTGCCTCACTTTTTCATGTAAACCCACATCTTGTGTGACATCTATACTACTTGGTGTTAACTCATACCTACCAATCAATCTTTAATTATAAACTCCACTATGATCATTCCACGACTCGTGAGATAATGTCATAGTGAGTTTTAAATTAAAATGTATTATATGCCAAGGAAATTATCACAACTTCCTCTCATGAAGTGTCCCATGACTCATGAGCCAACATTAAATTGGGGCATCTTCTAATGTCATTTTCCTATTGGTAGAAGGCTTGCATCAATTCAAACCCATTTTAATTTGTATCCAACTTGACTTAATATTATTTTGAACTTAAACTCTTCTAAGTTAAGGGATTTAGTTACTTTGAAAGTTCTCATCAAGTTTGTCTTACTCATTTAGGTTCTCTATATTCTAAATATGTATCTCATACATCAATAGGATAAAAAACGTAAATAAATGTGCCTAGCACATTCCTAAGGTAGAATAACCATAAGAGCCATATGTGTACTACTTAGCTAATTTTAAGTTGGTTGATTAAGTCTAATCTATTACATGAATATATCCTATACATACATAAGTTTTCAAGCCTCCTTGATCTCTTTGCAATATATTACAAGAGAAAAGAAATCCTAACCCCTAGAGTTCTACTCTCATAACAATTATAAAGTAGAAATCTAGAGGTATGCAAGCTCCATTTAATACACCCTTTCAAACAACTTTGAAGTTAAATAAAACCAAATTAAAGGATCATGATCTTCCATCATTCATCCATCTTCCATCATTCATCCATCATCCATTCAATAATTAAATGAATAATAGCATGAATTGACATTCAATCTAATAATTAAGATCTTATCACCTAAACAATTAGGGGCAAGAATAAGCATAACTCTTATGCATCACTTTTTTGCACAAACTTGAAGATAGACTAAAATTTGACTTTATAACTAAGAACAAATGTCCAATATTACATTGAGCACTTGAACAACAATTATGCATCAAAATGAGGATAAAATAATGAAGTTTGATAGGTCAAAAACACCAAAATAGCACAAAAATGATTTCTAGGCAAACCTTGGGTAGGCTGCTACCCAACCAGTTGGCTAGCACATAGCATACACACACAAGGCACGCTTGCTACCTCACCAGGCTGCTGCAAGGACGCCCAATAGCCCTTCCACAAGGTTGCCAATGCAACCATTATGCACCATTTTGTGTTTTTTCCACTCCCAACCACATGGACACCTTCATAACATTATTCCATACAAATTTTGACAAATATTTAGAATATAAACACCTTTAAAACTGGAAATTAAAGTGTTCAACTTGCCTCAATAATCAAATATAAGGAAGAATCACTATTCTTCAAAAATCTCCAACAAAGTACAATCCAATTGGATCCAAAAATAGCCAAAGCATATTAAAGCTATTATAAACATGATATATCAACATATAACATTTGAAAGTGGTGTAATGCTAAGGATCCATTTTAAAACATTCAAAAACTGAAATCTAACTTAAATTACACCATTCCAAGGATCTAAATCATGCATATATAATGGATTAAGGTCAGATTGTTACCTCTCAAGCAAAATCTAACCAAAACCAGAAGTTGTGGTTCTTTCCCGAAGGCAGACTGCTTCTGGCACAGTAAGGTGCGATCAACTTTTGAATAGGAAAATCACCTTGGATTCGAGACAAATATAGACCAAAATTTTTCTAACTCAATGGATAATGTCCAGTAATAAATTCAGCTCCAAAATCATCTGAAAAGACCTCGAACAGAGTTCAGAAAGTCACTGTTGGAACAGAGGATCACAAAAAACAAGCAATCTGAAATTCATCTTGCCTCTAATGCCAGAGTCCACACACCAATGGACAATCATTTTCTCCTCAATTTAGATGGAAAAATTAATGAGAAAGAGATCTGGAAGGAGGCCAAAAGTGAGAGGGAGGTGAAGAAGAGAGTGAAGACTCAACTCATGAGAGAATCACTTTTGGAAGGAAATTTTGGATCTAACTTTAAGATGCACAAAATGTGTTAATGATCTTAGCTTGGCCACCCCCTCTCTATATGTATATATAGAGGGAGTATGGCATGATGCCAATGTGGCATCACACCTTCCTCAAAGTGGGGGTTGCTACCTAAGCATGCCAACTTGCAAGCATCTTGTATGTTGCATGTTAATTTGTGTGAATTTGAATTTCATTTGGAATCTACATTTTATCTCATGAAATGTCTACCAAAAAAATTCTAATTCCACTCCAAATGAACATTTCATTTGAATTTTTCCTCCAAAAAAATTTCTTCATTTTGATTAAATTAAACACTTTAATTTAATTAAACTTTGACTTAACCTTTAAGTCAACTAACTTAACTTTTTAAGCTAGTTTTTGTTAACTTAACTCTTTAGGTTAACTTAATCAATTGATAGTTATGTGGCACCAAATTAAATTAACACTTAATTTAATTGGTCTCAATTTAACTCTTTGAATTAATTAGATCAATTTAACAATTAAATTGATCAAACTGAAATGACTAAAAATTGTGTCAACCAATTCCCTCAATTTTCAGCCACCTTGGAATTCTTCTAACACTTAGAAAATTCCCCTCAACATTTAGGATTGGTGATTGGGTTTTGTGTATGACCCATTAAGTTCTATTACTCATTCGACATGGGCTCACAATCTTTGTGACTTTAAAATATCATATATTCACATTAGTTTGAATTCCTTTAAACTAATCAACTCAATTCAATTAATTTCTATTAATTGAAGAGTACCCAATCTCCATGGTCAATGTCCAAACTCACACCCATGGAGCCCAACAACTGGCTGAATGATGCTTTTGATGAACTATTCTAGCTCTGCATGTAACGTGCAAATACAGTCTTTCCATCTCCTATCTTCATGAAAGAGGCCTAGGGCAAGAAATTTTTTGGCTCCCAAATAGCCTCTATACTATGCATCTATTCATAATGTTCAATTCTGATTTATAACTTCATCTTTGGAAAGCCTTTTTCCAAATTGTCACACTACCTTTACCAAAGACTCCTTGGAATCAATCAGCATAGAACGCATAGGAAATGCACTCACCCTTCACAAAGACGAGAGTCAAATCCCATTTTGAATCTCATAAACCTCCATGCTAAGTAACTCATGCCTAATCACCACCGGAACACCCACTAAGTGACCAAAAATGAAGTTAAAGCATGAGGACCTAAACATAAGGTTACAATGGATCCTCAGGTCAAATGACTAATTTTATGCACTAGCATAAGCTAGAGAACTAGTCACTACCACCTTGCCACTATAACTATCTAGTGAATTCTTGGGGCGGGTCTCCAATGTCTTATTTTCTAACAAGCACCCACGACCATACACACATATCACATATGGTTTACTCATAGAATAGAGTAACCTCCAACCCTTGGATTATGCATCGTTAGTGCAAGTTTATCCAAATCTTAGATGCCATATCTCATAAGTTTCTATGACTTAGGATATTTAAGATCATGACTATGTAAAACTTATTCTATGATCACCACATAGTGTGTGACCAAGTCCCATAATCTTATATGATCTAAGGGCTTCAACCATATGCCAGTGAAGTAATATAAGTATAAGATGAAGATGGCCATTTATAAGAAATATCATTTAATTAAGATTGATCACAAGTGAAATAGTTCATATGCCAACCTTATTAGCTTGAGGGGCACTATTCCAACAATATCATCTAATACTAAATCAACATTTAACATCATAATCTATGAATCAAAACTCATGCCTACATATGAATTAGCAATTAAACACATATTAACATATTTCAATCCAACACATCAAAAGCCACAAGTAATACCTCCGAACACTCAAATTCATCAATTGAATCAAGCATTTGGAGATGCAAAATTAATCCATCTCATAAATTAATTCAACTAAATTCTAATTTAGACATGAAGATGGCTCAGATACCACCTAAGAGTAGGAGTTAACAAAGATCCATAAATTAAAACCACAATAAGGCAAAATTTAACATGTTATCTCCAACCCAAGGATCAATAAACATGCATTAAATTAAGATTTAAAGGCTGAAAAATTACCTTTGAAGATAAACCTAAGAAGTGAAAAAGATCTTTCAATGGACTCTTTTTAATCAAGATCAACTAGCTTCTCTTATTATATCCGATTTCCCCGCACCAAAAACTCCTTAAATCAGAAAATTTTGCTCATGAATAAAACTCCAAAACAGCCTATAGATGGCCAAAGATAGGAGGAAAAATAGCTCCAAGAGTCGCCCAAACAAGTTGCAAAAATTAGCCAACAGGAAAAGTTCAAACTCCAATTCTAGGCTTCCTAAGTGTAAAGCTTCTAATATGGATCCATACACTAAGGAAGATCTCTCAAACATTACTCTTTTCTAAAGAAGAGAGGAATAAGAAAATGATAGGAGGTGGCAGTTTTAGGAGGAGGAAAGAGAGAGAAGAGCATCTAGGAGATAGTTACTCAACATATAAGTTGTGCTACCTTTTGAAGGGAAATAGGAAGCATGAATTAACATTTATGGCTGGCCACATGAGCCATTTATAAGAGAGGATGGAAGTCGGCTTCCATCACACTATTAGAATAGTACCTACAGTTAATTAGATTAATTGGCATGTAAACTATTTCACTTGTGATATAATCTTGATTGAATGATATTCATTATAAATGGCCATCTTCAGTTTATACTTATTTTACTTCACTAGCATTTGGTTGAAGCCCCTAAATCACATAAGACTATGGGATTTGGTCATGCACTAGGCAGTGATCATGAAACAAGTCTTACACGATCGTGATTTTAAATATCCTAAGTCATAGAATCTTATAAGACATGACATGTAAGATTTTGATAGACTTACAATAACGATGCATAAATTCAAGGGTTGGATATTGTTCTGTTTCATAAGCAAACCATGTTAGACATGAGTACATATCAATAGGTGCTTATTAAAGAACAAGTTCACTAGACGCTTGCCCGAAGAATTCACTAAGATAACTATAATAGCAAGTTGATAGTGGTAAGTTATCCTACTTATGCTAGTGCATATAATTAATCTTTTCACCTGAGAATCCATGGTAACCTTATGTTTAGGTTCTTGTGATTTAACTCTTTGTTGACCACTTAGCAGGTCTTTCGAGTTGAGATTGGGTATGAACTACTTAGACATAGAGGTTTGTGAGATCTAAGATAGGATCAGACTCCTCATTATTGTGAAGAGTGAGTGTATCTCCTAAGTATTTCATAATGATTGATTCCAAAATATTCTTACGCAAGGCAATATGGAAATTTGAAAAATAATTTTTCCAAAGATGAGGTTGTAAAGAGGAATCAAACATTGAAAATAGAAACATAGTATCGAAGCTATTAGAGAGCCAGTAGATCTTGCCCTAAGTTTCTTTCGGGAGATAGGAGATAGAAAGATCATATTTGCATGATATGTGTAGAGCTAGAATGGTTCTCCAAGAGTATTCATTTCATCCAATTAGTTGGATCCCATGGGCTTGAGGTTGGACATTAACCATGAAGATTGGGTACTTTTCAATTAATAAGATTAATTGAATTGAGTCATCAATTTAAAGGAGTTCAGACTAATGTGAATATTTTAATATTCTATAAATTACAAGAGTTGTGAGCTCATGTCTAATAAATGGTAGAATCTAATAGGTCACATAGAAAAGCTAATTGAAAACCCTACTTGTTGAAAGGATTTTTCTAAGAGGTAGAAAGATTCCATCTTGACCGATTTTTGGAGAGAAACGGTTGACTCAATCTTTAATCATTTTGGCTTGATCAATTTAATTATTAAATTAATCTAAATAATTTAAGAAGTTAAATTAGACCAATTAAATTAAGAATTTAATTTAATTGGTGCCACATGAGTATCAATTCGTCAACTTAAGGAATAAGTTAACACCTTTTAGCTTAAAGAGTTAAGCTAATTAACTTAAAGAGTTAAGTCAAGGTTAATTAATTAAATTAAGGGGTTAATTTAATTAATGTGAAGAAGTAATTTGGAGGGAAATTCAAAATTAAAGAGTTGATTTGATGTGCATTTGAATTTATTTGAATGACATTTCATGAGATGAAATGAAAATTCCAAATGAAATTCAAATGCAAGTGAAATGTGATTTAATATGCAACTTGCTTGCTTAAGTGGCAACTCAAGGGAGGTGTGATGCCTACTAGCATCAAACCTTCCTTCCCTCTATATATAGACATAGATATGGTCAGCCACCACAAGCATGCTTGCCTAATTCTAGATCTAAAAGTTAAATTCCATTTTTACCTCTAATTTTGTGTGACTCTCTCATTTGTTGAGGCTTTAAATTTTCTTCACCTCTCCCTCACAAATTTTTGACCTTCATCCTTTCTCATATCTCCTTGATTTTCCAGCTGATATAGGAGAGATTGGGATTGTCTATTGGTGTGTGGATCATTACATTAGAGGCAAGACATTTGGATTACTTGTCTTTTGGAGATCCTCTATTTGGATAGAAATCTTGGAGCGTCTTTTCCAGGCCTTGCCGGATCTGTTTTGAGCAGAAATTTTTATTGGAGGTTCATCAAGGTGTTGATGATATTGTGTCCGAACTTCAGATAATTCCAAGGTGATTTGGTTGGGCAAACATTGCCTACAATCTACTGCACCCGAAGGAGACTGCATTGAAGAGTTCAAGCAAGTCTTCATCTCTTTGGTTGGATTTTTCTATCTAGGTAATTTTCTGACCTAAATCCATTTTAGTAGCATGAATTAGATCCTTGAGAAGGTGTAATCAAGTTTGATTTCTGTTTTTAGTTGTTTTCAATTGGATCCTTGGCTTGCACCTTGTTTTAAACACCATCCACACATATGTCAACTTGCTGGAATCTTCTAGCTTGAATTGAATTTTTAATTTCATAAATTAAAAATGCCAACTCACTTAATTAAAATGAATTCCTCCATTTTATTTTCCATCCAAAACTTGAATTCCCTATCTAATTAAATTAACTCTTTAATTTAATTAATTTAACTTAACTACTTAAGTTAATTAACTTAACTCTTTAAGTTAATTTAGCTAACTTAACTCTTTAGGTTGACTTGACTAATTAAAGTGTCATATAACACCAATTAAACTAGCTTCTTGATTTAATTGGCTTAATTTAACTATATAAATTATTTAATTAATTTAACACTTAAATTAATCAAGCCAAAATAATCAATTTATAATTGGCCACCTTACTCTCTCTCCCTAAAGTGAAACACCACTTATGAAGTTTCTAAGAAAATTTCTCCTAGCAAATAAGAGTTTCCTTAGACTTTTGTGTGTGACCCATTAGATTTATTCATTCATTGGACATAGACTCACAACTCTTTGTGATATTTTGAGTATTAAAATATTCAAATTATTTTTAAACTCTTTTAAACAAATAACTCTTTCAATTAATTTTTATGAACTAAAGAGTACCCAATCTCCATGGTCAATGTCTAGCAAGAAGCCCATGGAGCCTAACTAATTGGATAACTAAATTATACCTAGATAAACCATTATATCTTATGCCTACCATGCAAATACGATCTTTCCATCTCCTATCTCTCAAAAAAGCCTCAGGGCAAGATATTTGTTGGCTCCCTAATAGCCTCGATAACTATGTTTATATATCCAATGCTCGATTCCACTTTATACCTCAACTTTGGGAAACACATTTTCCAAATGGTCATACTACCTTGCACAAGGATTGTTTGGAATTGATCATTATAGAATACATAGGAGATGTACTTGTTCTTCACAACAACAAGAAAATGGATCCTATCTTGGATCTCACAAACCTTCATGTTTAAATAGCTTTTTCCCAATCTAAACTCTAATTGACTTATGGCATGGTCAGGGCAAAGTTAAAGCATGAAGACATATACATAATATTACTATAGATCCTCAAGTCAAAGGACTAATTATAACACTATCATAAGCTTTGAGAATTCTTCATTACTGACTTACCACTATGACTATCTAGTGGATTCTCTAAGTAGGCCTTCAATGAACTTGTTCTCTAACAAGAACTCACTAGCATGTGTCTATGTCTAGCATAGATTGCCCATGAAACAAGCTAATATCCAACCCTTTAGAGTATGCATCGTTAGTGCAAGTCTATCCGAATCTTAGATGCTTCTTATCTTAAAATTCTTTAACTTGGAACATTTAAAACCATGACCTTAGAGACTTCTTTCATGATCACCATCATATACATGACTAAGTCCCATAGCCTTGAATGATTTAAGGGCTTCAACTAAAAACAAGTGAAGGATAAAATGCATAAGATAAAGATGGCCATTTTATAAGATATCATTCAATCGAGATTGTCTCACAATTGGAATAGCACTTACCCGCCAATCCTAATTAGCTATGAGGTACTATTCCAACACTCTCATTAGATACCTCTCTAAAGAAGAAGTCAATTTCATCAATGAAAAAGGAACATGAAAGATACTATGGTAGCCATCTTAGTGGCGTTCATTGGCTTGGATATTAGCATGAGAAGGATATTTTTAGATAGAATTGAACTAGTATAGAGATGCAAAAAGTGCATGAACTTTATCCCTTTAAACTATCAAATGGCAAAATAGATAAACACCACAGGCACCGAATATTCTTTTGAATGCGGGGGATAAATATAGTGAGGTTTTTTCCTATTACCATAGGATAGAGAAAGGTCCTCATCATGGTTATAAACTACTTTAACAAATAGATAGAGGTCAAGCTAATAGGGAAAATCACATAGAATAAAGTGATAAATTCTTGTGAAAAATATGTTCATACGAGACAATTCTAAATAATTAAGATATAAATTGATATTAAGAAACAAAGATAAGGCATAAGTTTAGTTATGTGGTTCAGTGTCCAAATGAATAACAAGTGGAGATGATGAATCATATCTTGGTTCTTGGTATTGACAGCAAAATTGGACCAAGCTAAAGTTACATAGACTAAAAAGTTACTGGGAACACTCCGTGTTTTAGCACCATTATAATTGGTTCATTGATTGGAGGAAGTAATATTGGCCAAAATAGGGATAGAGACCCACATGATTAAAAACTTCGAGTTAGAATTCAATTAGGACTTAATGAAAAGAGTTGGAATTCATTAGAGAGTGATGAGAGATTTGGCTTCGCATGGAAATGTATAGGCGAAGAATGTAAGTTACCCACAATAAGAAGGTAAAGCCAAGGATGTTCCATGTGGGAGACTTAGAGGGTATCTGGCTAAATGTATTTAAAACATCTTATAAGTGCTATATCTTATATAATGTTTTTGGAGCCTATAAAATGCTAGATCCTTTTTTGAAAAAAAAAAAATTTTAAGTGTTTGGATAAAATAAGAATTTGGAGCTTATAAGATGTTAATAAAATAATTTCATAATTAATATGATTAAAATTAAAGGAGATTGTTAAAATCTCAAAAATAAGTTAGGAATTCCTTACTTTTTTAAAAGCAACTTATAAGATCCTAACATCTTATTTTAGGAGCCTATAGGCTCATTTTTTGAAACAAAATTACTAAACACATTTGATATTTTATAAGCTCTTAAATATCTTATAAGATGTTTTGAAAAGCTTATAAGCTCACCCAAATATCCACTTAGTTCTTGAGCAAGCCAATATACTTGAAGCTTTAGGTAAGCTCAAGGCAAACTGGGCCAACTTTTATAAGGAGTGAAGGCCATGCCCAAGGGAGCATATGAACTAGAGAATAACAAAGAAAAGACATTGCCTCACCTAGAGAATACATAAACTTGAGAAATGTTTTATGCTTAGTCTTTAGATAGTATCATGTTAATTCTTGGTTTCTTAATTTTTCCCTCAAATAAACATGATGATGCACTACAATGTTAAGTAATAAAGTTCCATCTTTAGCCAAACCATCTGTTTTATTCGCAACTTTCACAACTTGTTGAGGCAAGTATAAAATTCACATGACATAATGATATACATCAATTTTTGAGCAACAAAGTTCTTTTATTAGTCATCACACTATTCGCAACTCACATGCTAATGCTAGTATAGAATTCACTTGCTGAGATAAGTATAAAAATCTCACTTACTAAGGCAAGTACAAAATTCTCTGGTTGAGACAAGTATATTGCTTGGTGTTGCAAGTATAAAATTCACTTGCTAAAGCAAGTATAAAAGATGCTTGATGAGGTAAATTTAAAACACTCTTGTTAAGACAAAAATAAATTTGACTTCATGACAAGCACAACCTCACTTACCTAGTAGGGTAAAGATTGTGCGCCAAATTGAGATCTCACTTAAGATTTTCGAGCATAATATGTATAGAATTAAAAAAGCTAGAAGTAAGCATTCACATAGTAAAATATGAAAATACGAAAATTAGATTAGACACTAACTTGGTTCATTACAAGTAAGTATATGAAGTATAAAGATTAAGCATACAACCTCCAAAAGAATATATCTATAATAACATAAAGATATTCAAAATTTAACCAAGAACAATTACCTTCATTATTGATCGTAGGCTGTTTCAATAACATTTTTCTTGATAGTTTCACTTTGCTCCTTAGTTTGGATAGAAAAGCAATCTCATTTTCCACAACTTAAATGCAATGTTCTTTGTTCTATAATGTATTCCTAATAGGAATCCTTCTTCAGATAGAATTGTCCTTCTAGAACTCTACAATATAGTGTTTTTTTTTTTGGAAATTAGGAGATAGTCTTTTTGTTATAATTCTTTCTAGAATTTTTTTGTCTATCTTGTTGTAGAATATTTCCTACACACACCCACATTAGATACAAAAATATGATGTATATTATATCTCCCATAACTACCTAAGAGGTTAATGGGAGTTTTATGTTAGTTAGGAAACTACTCCCTTCAACCTCTCACTTTCCCATTTATTGAAATAAGTTAATAAGTAGGCTGGGTTAGCCCACATGAGCAGACCTAATTATCCAACACCTCCCACTCACACATGAGGGCTAGTCCCTACTAATGAAGCAATTATTATGATACACAACACAGTTTTAAAGAACTTCATACTTGCAAGTCATGTGACTGGAGATCATGCTAAAGTTTAAAAGCTATACGCTAGTTAGGGATACACATTGATCAATTCTTCACATATTAGAGCTCAAATACTAAACACCACTTAAAGATATATAATAGCTCGAAATAAAGACTTTAGCTTGCTCTACCCTAGGCTTCTTTTTGCTACACCTATCAATGTGTCTTTTGTCCCTCAAACCATGTATGTAAGAGCATACTTGATTCACAATTATCTCATGTATTCACAATTATATTCCAAACATCTAAGTTCAAATATAATTGGCGGGACATTAAAAACAAGTTAGGTGTAAAAGATAATATTTCTTTCCTACTCAAATGTTTCCACTCTATTCCAACTGCTTGCCTAGACATATACCACATTGCTAAATCATTTATAGTAATTCAATCACATGTTGAAGTAGCAACACTAAAATAAAATTTCAAGAAATAATTGAAAGTGACAAAGGTATAATTGAGGTCATATCAAATTTTAGATCTCATGCAATGAGAAAGAGATGCTTATTTACTCATTATTCATATGGTCATTTTTGGCACATGTGGTATGAAATATGACTTATGATACATTTTTTCCCAATTGAAAGCATATGTCTTTAGTTAATTAAGTAAAGTAGTATCATACAGATCTTAGTTAAAACGTATCCTAATACTTAACTTGAGTTTTCTCCTCTTGATTGTCCTTAACACACAGTAATATCAAGAAAATTTACATGTGACTATTTAACAAGTTTAATGAATTATGGAAAATTCATTTTGATTTCCACCCTCAAGTAGTCATCTCATCTTACTCACATATAAATAAGGTGGATGTTACATGAAAATAATATTACATCTTCTTTGTATGGCATTCAATGTCAGATGAGATTGCTTATGTGAGAGAATCAATCTTCAACTATGTGCAGACCTTTTAAAATTGAATGCATAAAACATATGCACATATAACATTCAGTAATTATTGAATTTGATAAGCATTAGATCATAAATGTTTTCACCCATAATTTTAATCTCATTCTATGAATCCTAGATATTTTAACATGCTCATAAAATTATCTCTTGTGATTGATTTAGTGAAATATCAATCACCATCATATGTATAGACTTGTACTTCAATGTCACTTCTTCTTTTTATTTTTTTATTTAACCAAACACCTTCATATACTACAAAAACACATGCCACAAACTCAACTTTCATTGTGGACAATGATACATATACTTGTTTTTTTTTATCACTTCAACAAATACCTCTATTTATTAGGCAAGAAAACATATCAAGAAGTGAACTCATATTCGTCTAAATCGCCACCCTAATCAAATTATGTATATCCTTTAAAGCATTGATGTTTCCATTGATAGCATCAAAGAAAAATCTACAGGACCCTTTAGGTATCAAAAATATTTCTTAACAAGACTCTACTATCTTCTCCTTGAAATAAATTAATACATACGTACTAATTAAACCCACAGCATAACTAATATTGGGCGAGTACACATCATAGCATATATCAAGCTCTAAACAGCATGATACTTTGGACATATCCAATTTTATGTTATCCAGAGTCTTTGGACACATCTTATAGTTTACGCTTTCATTTTTAGTCATAGAAGTATCAATAGGTTTACAACTTTCCACTCTAAATCATTCTAGTTCCTATTTATCTATGATTCTTCATATAATGCAAATAGTCTCTTAAAATAATTTCTATGGATTTTAACACCCAATATGTAGTTTGTCTCACCCATATCCATCTTGAAGTTGAATGAAAACTTTTTAAAAATGGTCTCTACATACACCTTATCATTTCAAGCTAATAATATGTTATCGACATAAAGAGATAGAGTTATAAACTTTTTGTTTGACCTTTTAGCATAAGGACAATGGTCTTCATCCATCACAATGAAATCAATAGATTTTATCTTTCTTGGTCTTGAATTACAAAACCTACTGGTTGTTTTATGTAAATTTGTTTGCCAAATTCTCCATTGAGAAAAAATAGATGGAGTATCCATCTAATGTATTTTTACATCCAAGTTAGTCACTATCGCTAACAGAAACCAAATGGAAGTAAACTTTATAATTGAAAAAATTCTCTTCATAATGAATACTCTATAGCTAAGTGTAACCTTTTCCCTCAGTTAAGCCTTGTATTTCTTGATAGTTCTATCAGCCTTTCTCTTAATTTTGAGAAACCACTTGCTCCTAATAAGTCTCTGCCCGTATGAAAGATCAATTAGTCCTTAGACATGATTTAATCACATTGACTCCATCTCTTCTTCCATTACTTTCATCTATTTATCCTTCTATAGGAAAAGATAGATCCCCACTCACATTCTTTTAATTTATTGTTAAGTTCTTGAACATCTTCTAGATAAGTTATCTAAACATTCTATTTACATTCATCTTCATCTTTAATAAGTTGTAAAAATATGGCCCTTAATTTTAAAATTAACATTTAAGTATGATTTTCCTATTACTCTTAAAGGATTGTGGGTTTAGATAGGTTATCTGGATTCAAATATTTCCTACTTGGATTAGGTGGCAACATATTATTTCCAGTTTTCATTAATCTACATAGCACATAGCCATTGTCTTTCCCTAAGTCAAATAAATAAGCATTTTCCTTTAGTTTGTTTCTACTAGAAAAAAATTTTCCAAAAATTTTACATTCAATGATTCACTCTTTGTCATAGTTTTATCTACCTACTTGTTTATGAATGCATAACTTTTTAATTGCTCAATATCTAATGAAGATACTTTTCTTTTATCAATGACCGAATTGTCCAAAATTGTTGGAAGAATCCAAAGTGTGAGTAATCAAGCCCTAGTTTTGAGGTTACTTAAGTTCGATTTCCTACCAATCTACAATTCATATGGTGTAAATGATACTAATTTTGGAAGCATTCTATTCATAATATAGATTGTACTTAACAAAGCATCCCCCTCCCCAAAACAAAATTAACAAGCGAGCTTGTATTGTCATGGACCTTGCCATATCTAACGTTGTCCTATTTTTTTTGTCAACAACGCTATTTTATTGAGGTGTATGAGGAATAGCTAATGGTCTCATTATTCCCTTTTCATTACATAGATATTGTAAATCAATTAGTTAGATATTCATGTACCCGATTAGTTCTAAAATCTTGTGCTTTTATCCATTTAATTATTTACTGCATTTATATAACATCTCAAACACTCTAATGCTTTAGACATGTGAGAAATCAATAGATATTTCCATAACACATGATATCATCTATAAATATAATAAAATATAAGGCTCCAGCATACCTTCATAACCACATAATTTGAAATAATTAATTGCATGGAAACTTTACCCTAGTGGCTTTTTGAAATGATTTTCAAATCATTGTATTAGCAAGACAATGCTCATAAGCATGTAAATTGACTTTGAAAGTGAACTCAACAATCTGACTTTCATCAATCCATTCATTTTGTCTTGCCTAACATGACATAATTTGGTATGTCGAGTACAAGCATACCAGAAGAACATATATTTAATGAACCAAGCAACCAACATAATAGTTAAAAGTTCATGTGTCATGATTTTTATTTTTAAATTATAAAGCCATTGAAGCTCATGTCTCACAATTTTAAAGTCATAAAACTATTGGTAAAATGTCTACACCCACAATAAGTATTTTTGTAGAAATATCAATCACATTATTTTGAATTTCAAGCTAAAACCTAGTCTTAGAAGAACAATAATTATGATCAAGCTTCATCGAATCTCTTGTGTATAGAGGAAATCATGTACAATAAAAGTTTAACAATCATGCTACTCAAGATTTTATGCACCATTCCCCTTAATTTCCACTATAGGACTTTTTCCAACATAAGGAACTTAGTAAATAAATCTACAAATGTTTCACCATATAATTTAGATTAGAGTGTCTTTTTTAAACCTTTCTCTAGTCTTCTTGCCCTTCTTAGCTTTCTAGTTTGTTTTGCTCTTCAAACCCCATAGCTTCTTTTGAACTAGACCAACCACAAAGTCAACATCAATTTACTAAGCAGCACTCATTCATTCATCCTCAAACTTTACATGCTAGGTAGCATCAATGAAAATTTTAATGCTACCAATATAAATTAGATAAACTTTCATATACTCTTACTTGCTAGAAAGGGCCATATTATAACTTGAACATATTGTTCACACTCATGAATGCAATTTAAGTTATGAGCTAACAAAATAGCTCTATTGATGAGAATTTTCTTTTTCCCACACTTGATAACCTTCTGTATTACATCTTTACTGAGCAATATTACCCACATCTAGATTTTGCATGATGTGTTTGTATCCTTTAAGACACTTTACTCTTGCAGATTATATAAGATCTTATGGCACCAAATATCATCATTCTCACTATAAAGTTTATTTCTTTTGTTCAAACAAACTGTGATTAATTTTTCGATGCCATCATTTTAATTTAAGAATGTTCACATATATTAATGCTAATCTCTATACACATGTAATTTTTACTTAAGATCAACAGTTACGATAAACAATATAAAGTATAGATTTCAAAGTCACATAGTATCCAATCATCATTCATAAAACAAATGTTGTTTTACCAAAAATTTAATTTCAAAGTAACAAAATCTTGTTTAATTTTAGGTGAGAATTACTCAAGTTCCGCTACCTAAAACTTCTACTTAAATATTGCATTTTTACAAGAGTACATTGAGTGTGATTGAAGAAATTGAACATATATATTTTCAAAACATTACCCAAATCCAAAATTACTCATAGTCCATAAATAGAAATAAATGTCTCATGACAGCAGTACAAATGCAGTAAAATGTTTACAAGGAATACCACTACTAATATACAATCATAGTCATTCTTCTCCTAAAAAACTCTTTTTCTCTACTATACTTTGGTGCACTTAGACATGTGAAGCTATTTGAATTATATTGGTTGAGAAATCAACAATGCACAATAAACCTAAAAAGACTCTTTTTTTTTATTTATCTTAGCAAGCCTCGTGTCAAGTAAATTGGCGTGTATACCAAGAACATGATTACTTTCAAGTTTCCTTTGGTTTCATAATCCACTAGCTAAGCATGGTATTTTTTAGCATAAAAAATTATTTTGTCCTCTCTCACTAAACCTTAAATTTGGAAAAATTCAATTTTCATTTGATGAGTAAGAGACCACCACTAAACTCACATCAATATTTGCTCCTATTAAAGGAAAGATTGTTTGCCTAGGTAAACAAACTCATAATAATTCCTTTCCATAATCTCAAGACATTGAGGAAAGTGTACTTTTATTTTATCCATGAGAAATTGTCTGCGATTCTCTGCTAGTTCAGAAGTTCTCAACTCCCTTTCTTACTTTTAAAGAATGCATTGAGCATATCTCCCATTGGACATATCTTAAATAGGGGTAAACAACATCACAAATGATTTAAAGTAGAATTTTAACACAACTAGAATATTAAGTAGACCAAATCATAACGGATTATGCAAAAAAAAAAAAAAAAGGTTCCTCAAATGCAATTACAAGTGCAAAGTATTCTTAAGTGTCTATAATTCCACATCAAGTAGCCAACCACTAGTTTTATGAATTTTTCAATTTTAAAAGTGTCAAAAATTATTAAAAAATATATTTTTTATTTTGAAAAATTCATTTTGATGGACTAAAATTGAGGAAAAACAATTATAACTAGAAGAATAACTTTTTTGGTAGGAAACAGTGCTGCTTTAAGCATGCCACATGCATCCCCATGCTCCATTAGTGCAATTGGTAAAGACTAGAGTAGCACTAGGATCCAATAATTAATACTTCAAAAGCTAAAATTAACTAAGCTACTCAAGCTATCATGGATCTAAACATGCTCATGATTCATATTTTAGATAGAGAATTACCTTGATTTGCTTAATTCCAAGGAGAAAATGAATAACTCTTCTTCAACCCAAAATCTGCCAAGCGGTGGCACAGCAAGATAGATGCAATTTTTGCATCAGTTAAAACTCTTCAAAAATTCCAAAAAATTCCAGCAGCTCCTAAACGCTTTTATGGATCTACTGTAGAAATTTCAGACCAAAAATCCTTCTGTATCTTCTGGGATAAAATCACCAAGTGACTGTTCTCACAGATGGATCTCCAAAGGCTTAGCAAACCATTTGTTTTGCCTCTATCAATATGATCCACACACCAAGATTTCATATCACTCCTCACAATTAACTGGACATTGAGAGGATATATGAAATAGTGGAGGCTGATTTAGGGGTTGGAGGAGAAGAGAGAGGTGAACTTCAATACATGAATGAACACCTTGAAAATGGACGGAAAAATAGTGAGAATCTAATTCTTCACTTGTGAATTGTATGTGCTGCGCACCTCACCTCTATATCTATATATAGAGGGAGGATGGTGTGATGTCAAGTTGGGGGACAACCAACATGCTTGCAATGCATGCAAGTTGACAAATTCAAATCTAATTTGAATTTGTGTGTATTTCAATTTTATTTGAAATCTAATTTCAAGCTAATTAAAATGTCACACCAAATGAAATTTTCATTTAAATTTCCCTCCAAAAAATATTCTTCTTATTAATTAAATTAAACACTATAATTTAATCAATTAACCTTTGACTTAACTATTAAGTCAATAAGCTTAGCTTGACCAATTGATGGTCACATGGCACCAAATAATTAATTCCTTAATTATTGGTCTAATTTAACTCCTTAAATTAGTTGATTAATTTAACTCCTAAATTAATCAAGTGAAGTTTGACCTCAATATTTAGGTAACCCAAAAATCGATCCCATGAATTTTCTGACACTTAGAAAGTTCCTCTAGTATTTAGGAAATGCAACTACCTTTTATGTGCAACCTGATAGATTCTACTATTTATTGGACATAAGCTTACAACTCCTTGTAACTTTTGAATATCATATATTCATTTTAGTTTAAACTCTTTTAAACTAAATCAACTTAATTCAATTAATCTCTATTAATTGAAGAGTACCCAATCTCCATGGTCGATGTCCAACTTCAAGCCCATGAAGCCCAACGTATTGGCCAAAATGAATACTTTTTGAGAACCATTATAGCTATACGCATACCATGCAAATATGGTCCTTTCCTCTCTTATCTCTCAAAAGAGGCATAAGATAAGATATTTGCCAGCTCTCTAATAACCTCGATATTATGACTCTATTCCTAATGTTTGATTCCATTATGTGACTTCATCTTTGGAAACCTCATTTTTTAAATTGTCACACTACCTTACACAAGAATTTCTTGGAATCGATCATTTTTAATTACATAGGAGATGCACTCGCCCTTTACAAAGACAAGGAGTCAAATTCCATCTTAAATCTCAGAAACCTCTGTGCCTGGTAGCTCACACTCAATCTCTACCCAAGTGGCCTGCAAAGTGACCAAGGAAAAGTTAAAGCATGAGGACCAAACACAAGGTTATCATGGATCCTCAGGTCAAAGGACTAATCATATATACTAGCATAAGCAAGAGAACTTGCCACTATAACTATCTGGTGGATTCTCTGGGTAGGTCTTCAGTGCCTTATTCTCTAACAAGCACCCACTAACATGCATCTATATTTCATATAGGATTGCTTATGGAATAGAGCAACATCCAACCCTTAGATTTATGTATTGTTAGTGTAAGTTTATCTCGATCTTAGATGCATTATTTCATAAGATTCTATAGCTTGGAAGGTTTAAGATCACGATTATGTAAGATTTTTTCTATGATCACCATCTAGTGCATGACCAAGTCCGATAGCCTAGTGCAATCTAAAGACTTCATCCAAATGCCAGCAAAGTATTAAAGAGCATAAGATGAAAATGACCATTTAAAGAATATCATTCAATCAAGATTATTTTACAAGGCCAATCTAGTTGGCTTGCTAGGCTCTATTCCAATAATTGGGGCAGCCTAAGGCTGCTCCAATTTTTTCTTTACCTTTTTAAATATTTGTTCTAGCATTAACTTCTACATCAGTGGTATATCAACAGCCATACTAATATGGAAGCCATGTGTGACAAAGTCTAGGTCTGGCTACGTGACATAGTAGTAACGTGGCCAGTCATGTGATTGGTTACATGGCATACCTATTTGTTATCTTTACTTGCATGTTGCTAAATGGTCTGCCTCCACATTCACCTCCCACTCAATATGCCATGCAGTTTGCCATGTTTGATGTGACATTTCATAGCCACTATCCATTCATCCACATGATGTGACGTAGTTCACTTGTTATCATCTCTACTCACACTTGTGTTGTATGAAGTGTATCCACCATATTTCAGGCATTTTCTGGCTATGGTTACATTTTGGCAATCCCTTCATCTTTAACATTACTAAACTTAATGGTGTGGTCATATTTAATTTTAAGGTTTCTATAATGTGGTTTGAGGGGGAAAAAAACATGTCTAAATAAAAGTGGAGAAATTCCTAGAGTTACAATTCATCTTCGTCAAAATTTCTAAATTGAACAAAAAATAATATAAAATTGAATTCTAAGCCAATTTTATTGCATAACTATGATATATAGATTTGAAACATTTTTTTGGGTGAAATTTCTAACCATACAAGTTTCATTTCATGAAACGTAGTTTGTAAAAAGACATACTTCCAAAATTTCTTCAAACTTAGTTAAGAAACAATTTACTTCTACCAACATACTTAGTCAAAATTCACTTAATTTTTAGAATGTGATCTACATCATGCAAACACACTACATTAAATATTTTAAAATATATATCAAGGTATATACCAACTTACCATTTGTTTTTATCACTCAAGAACATATAAAAAAGGCCATGCATTCATGACTTTGGTTTGGAGCATATTAACATATTTTTTGATACTTTTACTTTACTTCTTGGTCTAGAATTGCTTACAAATTAAAGCAATTGTTTTTTAGAACTTAAATACAATGTTCTTTGTTGTTTAATGTATTCGTATCTAAAATAGGAATCCTTCTTCATGTAGAATTCTCCTTCTAGAATTCTATGATATAGTTTGGTAGTATCAACCTCCTGCTCAACACGAGGAGCTTTAGTCCTCTGACTAGAATGAGGATCAACAACCTTTCTTTTCTCTTAGCTGGGTTAGACTTTTTAGGCAGCATTAGTTAGCAAAGTTAAAATAAGAGACTTTATTCTAAAGTTAAGATACTCTCTTTTTATTAGACTTTTCTCTGAAATTCTTCTTCTATTTTGCTGCAGGATATTTCCTATTATATACAGTTATATCATCTATACTATTATAAAAGAGAAGCATGTTTTGTGAGTAGAATGGAAGTTACTATTTACATTTTTACATGTTTGCCTTTTATATTTATGTATAATTAAAATACAATTACATTATTGAGGATTAAATTGAAAATTCCTACACATATTGGTAGTTATAATACCAATTTTCATAATTTTCAAATTTACCCTTTCACTTAATTTAAACATTCAAAGAAATCAGGGTTATAAGTTGTAAGTTTTCATTTAAAAGTCACAATCATGTATCCAGATAAATTGAATCAATCGTCATTTTCTGAATAAAACTATTTTGCTACTAGAAGTTAGAAATCAACATTCAAACTACATTTATTTTTAGTACAAAATCCAAAACTTCCAATTTTAAAGTTTGTGCATCATTTTCTCTTTTATCTTTTAATATTCTTTATAGTAAAACAGAGAAAGAAATTTAAACTTAATAGTATTTTTAAGTTTATGCAACTTTTATTGCGTTTTATCCTTTCATAAAGTCAAGAACCACTTAATTTGTATAATAAAGTCGTATCAACTGTATTTTGTATACAAAAGAAATTTTATATTTAAATAAGAATGATATAAAAACCCATCAATATGTAACATAATAAATATATGTATTTCAAACTATATCAGCCTTTAGTCTATGAAGGTGAAAAATGTATGTAATACCTAAAAATATTATGCATGCGGTAACCACATGTAACGGTTGCTAGTATACAAAAATATGATGTATATTGCATCTCTCATAACCTTCAAAAATCTTGTTGGAGTTTTTTGGAAGTTTTGGAGGAGTTACAACTTTCTCTAACCTCCCACTTACCTACTTGTTAAAATGAATAATGCCATGCAACCAATTAGATTAGCATGTAAAATCACTTCATTTGTGATACAATCTTGATTTAATGATATTCTATAAATGGCTATCTCCATCTTATACAATTTATGATATTTTCATATGCATGTGGTTGAAGCCCTACAAGCATACAAGACTAGGGACTTGGTCATATATATGATGGTGATTAAGAAACAAGTTTCGATGGTCATGATTTTGAATATTCCAAGTCATAGAATCTTAAGAAATATGGTATCTAAGATTTGGATAGACTTGCACTAATAATGCATAATCCAAAAAGTTAGATATTGCCCTATTTCATGGGCAATCTGTGTAAGACATGGATGCATGTTAGTGGTACTTGTTAAAGAATAAGTTCACTAAAGATTCGTTTAAAGAATCCATATGGTAGTCGAAGTTGCTTGTCGATAATGAAAATTCTCTAACTTATGATAGTGCATATAATTTGGCCTTTGACTTGCAGTAACCTAGTACTTAAGTTCTTGTACTTTGATTATGTCCCAACCACTTGCCGGGTCACCCGGGGCTTCAGTTGGGCATAAGCTACTTAAGCGTGGAGTTTGTCAATTCTAAGATAGAATCCATTTCACTCATAGTAAAGAATGAGTTGATCTCCTATATATTCTACGATGATCAATTTTGAGAAATCCTTATGCAAGGTAATATGGCAATTTGAAAAAAGAGTTTTTCAAAGTTGATTTCATAAATTGGAACCATGAATCAAGAACAGATGCATAGTTATCAAGACTATTAAGAAATTGGCATATATCTTATCCTAGGCCTCTTTTGGGAAATAGAAAATAGAAAGACTATATTTGCATAGCAATCATAAGTGGAAAGGTTTACTAGAATTAATTTATCCCATTGGTTGGACTCTATAGGCTTGTGCTAGACATCAACTCTGAGGATGTGATACTCATCAATTAATGAAGATTAATTAAAAGAGTTATTAGTTTTGAAGAGTTTAGATTAATCAGAATAGTTGTTATTCAATAAATTACAAAGAGTTGTAAGCCCATGCCTAGTTAATTGGTGAACCTAATCAACCACACACAAAATCCTTAACGACTCTAGTTGGAATTGGAGAATATATCTACGGAGTTAGATAATTAGATTGGTCAAGTTTGGAAGAAACCAAATTAACTAATTAAGAGTTAGTCATAATGGCTTAATTAATTTAAAGTATTAAATTAATCAACTAATTTAATGAGTTAAATTAGGCTAATTAAATTAAGAAGTTAATTTAACTAGAGCCATTTAAAAATTTAATTACTCTAACTAATTTAAGTAGGTAAGTTGATTCAATTAAATTAAGGGGTTAATTTAATTAATGGGAGAATCTAGTGTTGGAAGAAAAATTTAAATAAAAAAGTCTATTTTAAATCAACTGGGAATTTTAATTCAACTAATTAAAATAGGATTTTAATTAGTGGAATTCAAAATCCTACTTAGCATGCAAGTTGGCAAGCTAAGTGGCATTACATGGGAGGAAAGTGTGAAGTATGCATCTAGAGAAATATTGATGCATCCATCACACTCTATAAAAGGGAGAATTTCTTCCTCATGGCTAGCCACTTGCACAAAAAACATCTCCCTCATCTCTCATTTTTAGTGTGATAAAAAATAACTATTCCTAGATTCTCCCCTTCCTCTCCTCCACCACACATCTCTCTCTCACTACCTCACACTTTCTTCTCCAAAACTCCTCTTTCTTCTTACTTCTTCTTGTAGTAAAAGTATGAAGAATTAGAGTGCTTGTATGGTGTGTAAACTTGCATTAGAGGCACAACACTTGGAGTGTTTGTTGGTGAACAAAGATAAGTCCATTGAAGAAGAGTTCATCAACTGGTGGTGATTTTAGGGCTAGGCTACTTTGAAGCCAACCTTTGCTACCTTTTTTGTTCATTTTGTGGGCATTTTGGAGCCCTTTAGTTTCTATAATTTGAGACCAAGAAGTGAGGAAGAAAACTCTAAAGAAGAGAAAGTGGTAGAACTTCAATTGAGGAGTCAAGTGATGGTTCTACACCTTAATCTTTGAAGAATCTCCAAGGTACATGATTCTTCTCCCTAAATCCAACTTTATGGCATAAAATAGATCCTTGGTATGTGGTATTGCAAGTTTTTTTCATGTTATGAAGTTTTAAATTCCATTATACAATGCTACACTACATTCTTCAATTGAAATGGGTTTGCAAATTGATTAGGTATGTCCACAGAGGCGGATCTAATTGTCCAACATATATAAAAGGAGCCTAATTGTACCTCTAAGTCATCTAATCTAGTAGTATAGTTATTTGAGGTGCTCCCCTAAGGCACCCAGGCTAGCAAGGTAAGCCTATGGTGCCTCACTATGCTAAGGTGAGGCACTAGACATAAGACCCCCTAAAGTTGGCACCTCATGCACCTCACCTCATAGGTAAGGCAGGCGACTGACCCATCTTGCCTAATATACATAAATGTTCTTAAAAAAAAATATACAACTAAACTTCAAAACCCTAGTTGCACACTTGCACTTATAAAAATATTTACATCAGACTGCTCTAGCCCACTATCCAATGACCAAGCTCAACCTCCGCTTCTATCAATACCCGCACTTATCTATCGTTGGCCACTAGCATTTGCCTTTCTTTAATTTTTTCTTTTCTTTTCTGTTTTCTCTAAAAGACTTAACTTTTTGTTTGGTTTATGTCTTTTTTAAATTAACTTAGTATTGACTTTGAATTTATTACCTTATTTTGTGGTTTTGTGTTCTTGTAATGTATTTTTTCTTTTTATTTGCTATTTTTTTTCTAATTTTTATAATTACTTCCGCTTATTTTTGTTGAATTTTTTTTGGCAATATTTGTTTTTTGCTATTTTTTTATTTGCTAATTTCCTTTTTGCTACTTTTTTTAATTATTATAACATGTTTTTGGAATTTTTACACTATATATATTTTATAATTTTTATTTTAAATTATCACCTCAGTCGCCTTTTATTGCACATCCTTTGCCTCACCTCTCACCTTAAAAATGGATCCCTCTCTCAACTCTTGCCTCATGCCTTTCATAACTATGTCTAGTAGCCCCCTCCTATCAAACCTGAACTTAAAAACATAATTACTTACCTTATTTCTAAAACCAATTTTAGGTTTACATAAGACCTGGGACTGAAGCGTGATAAAATATTATGTTTTTTTATCAAATGGGAATGAGAATGAACAACACTTATAATTATGTCAGAGTACCCCTTTGCTATTACAATAGGTCAAATTATGTGAGAATAATTATTATGTAGGACAAGTGCGAAGTTTGTTCATCAAAATACCTACTTGGATTCGTCAAAGATTAAACATGTTTTTCATTTCATGGTCATTGCATGCCCAACTATCTAAACTAAAATTAAATAAAATCTTTTCATTAGCACAAAATCAAGATCTTTCCACGGAAACTTGGTTTGCCAACATCTCCAAGAGTATCATCTCCTCCTTTAAATTTGATTTCTACTTGCAATCAATTCTACATTCTAGTAAAATGAATGTGATAGTTCCTAACAAAACGTTTTGACTTAAATTGTTCTTGAAAGTCAAAACACTCTACAAAGGTGTTTTGGAGGCATCGTCATTTTTTTTTAATGTAAGATAGTGGAAAACGAGAAAAAAGATTGCAAAAGAAGGAGAAGGGATTGTTCTCTCTAAACAACTATTCCCTAAATTGCGTATTTACAAGCTATTAATTCCTTTCTAAGGTGGAATCCAATTCCACCTCTTTTCAGTAGTGTTTTATAACTAAACGACTTTTTTCGTAATGTATTACACTCATCTATCTAATTTTTTCACCAAGATTAATTTATTGTAATTAGTGTGCCTTAATTCCCTTAAGTCTAAAACGGACCTAAACCTAACCAATTAGACCTGATATGATTTAATCTATCATATGTAACTACGCTTCTGTTAGTTGGATTAATATATGAAACAACTCTTTTTCGTTGCCAAAAAATATTTCTTGAAGAGAAGGGGATATGAAGCTATCAAGTGGGCAATCAACATTTTAAGAAAATTAGAAATCAAAACAAAATAAAAAATATTGTCGTAATATATAGTTGCAAATTAAAATTAATTTTTGAAGCCAATTTTTATGAACCATATTTCTCTAGTAGTAATGAGTAAGAGAAGTTAATTTTGACTTAACAAAGAATCAGTGTAAAATACATTTTTTGAATTTGAATCTTATTAACTTATTCAAATAATTCAAGCCTGCTAGAATTGAGCACTATCGTTTCCAATGTACAAAATTTAATCATAGTTTGATGTAAATAGTCTGGTAAAAAAAGACAAGACACGTGATGCATATGATAAAAAAACATTTAACTAATAAAAATAAAAAGTTTTGAGAAACTACTCATACCTCTTTAATTTTCAAAGGACATGATGAAATTTGTCCGGTACATTATCTTCTTACTCCTTTATAGTAGCAATTATTTAGTTAATTTTACTATTAACATTATTAATTCAAACATTATTTGAAAATATTATTAATTCAAGCATAATTTAGGCAATAGGATGCATGGAAATTATACACTAGTGCAATAATATATTTGTTCACGAGCTACTACAAATCAATTTGGACCTTCTGTCATATATTGATGTCTGGTGTTGTTGATGGGTAAATTCCCGGATCATTTTGAATTTTAGAATTTTTAATATATGAATATATCTAATAGATAAAATTTGAAAAAAAAAGGATCGAATATAAAATTAAGCAATATGATCCGTTAAAAATTTCTAATTCAAATTTAAGTAATATTTTTTATTAAAGAAATAATCTTACATATGCCATAAAACTTTGTCAAAAACGCAATTCTAACATAAGTTACCTTGTGAAAGTTATATATTATGTACAACCTAAAAGCAAAAATATTAATCAAAAGTATGAGCCTTTATGTATAGAAATCCATTAAGCATTTTAGCTATAATTGATGAGTCCACAACTGAGAATGCTTAATCAAAGGAGATAATTAAGGTATCATCCCTAAGATAGATACAACTCGATGGTTTTCTTTGCCCCATTTTAGAGTAAATTTCAAGAAAAATTATCGAGATCAAAATAAATTAATGGTATTTTTCTATGATTTTGTACCTTCTAGTGGTATTAGAACAAGCTTTATAAGATAATGTGATATGGTTTGTTTTGAGCCATTAAAGAACACTTTGGATAGAAATTTTAATCTATGAACTATGAAATATTTAGTTTATACATTTTTGTATATTTAAGGCATTTTTGATTTATTTGTGATGTATTTCATAAACTTCAAGTCTTGATTAAAGTTATTTGAGGATTGAGGGCTGCAAAATATACATATAAGGTTGAAACCGCTCCATTCGATTCTAAGATGCTTTTTAAATTTGAAAAATAGCAGAAAACCCCATTTACAGCTCAAGAATTTTTGTTGAAAAAATTGGCCGACTTTCATGGCCTTGACAACAACAATATGGCGTCGTGATGGTGATAGCAATATGCAATTTCTATTCAATTGTCTTTTATTTATTTGAAATTGATAAACTAAAACAATATAATGACAAATAACCTCCGGAAGGTAAAATCTATTATTTTGAAATGCGATAAGCATATTTTATCCAAATGAAATAATTGGCCCAAAAGAAGATTCTTTTTTTTACCAAATAATTGATAGTCATGGATAAATTAAGATAATCGTGTTTTCAATATATCAGCCCAAAGAAAGGCATATTATTGGGCCAAGTTTAGGTATCTTGATATAGCCTATCTACATGTGCATATATGTTTGATATTTTCCTTATAGTTATATATGTATGTTTGCACAATTGTTTAATTGTGTGAGCATTATTGTTTCTTTAATAGTGGCATATCTTCCAACATGGACATATTCCTGTGCTTAAGGCACAAAATTTAAGAAATAAAATATCACATCATAATCGTGCTCAGTTGTATGGATCTTAACTATGTGTTGAGATGGAAGGAAGATCTACAAGGAAGAGAAGCGAAACAATATACGAAGTTAAATATTTAATCAAATTAAATATCTCCTCTAAAGGATCATTTTATGCATTATAATTGAATTTGGTTAGAAAACATATCTTTTCCTAGCACTCTTTTTGTTGAAGATGTTGACTTAAAGGTGCAATTCAAATTACACCCCTTGAACTCTTCTAATATTTCACGCCAAAATGGATCTACACCTCCAAAGGATCTTGTCAACATCTTGGCACTGGAGATGCATCACAACATTAGAAGAACAAATGCTCTTCCTCCAAAGCTATCCACACAACATGTAGACTTCACACCTTAATGAAGATAGCTAGAGATTATCTTCAAGGCTTGGACGAAGAAGAAGGTTAGAGAGCAATTTTGGAGGAAGAAGAGGCTAGAAGAGAGGATAATTTTTTTGAAGCTAGAATATTTGCCAGCACAAGGCCAAGTGATAAGAGCAAAGGGTTGGGTATTCTAGGATATTTATAAGCAAAATTTGGCTCCAAAAATGTGACTTGCATAGACATGCACCTATATATATTGTGATCGCATCTTCTATCACCATGGATATCCTCTAAGATTAAATTTAGGTGGTCAATTTAAAATGGTGTAGCGTGCACCCATTTTAGTGTGTCACACTTCCCACAGCATAGAATCTTATATATATACAAGACTCAAATCTTCCATCTTATGAAACATTTATATATACAATATATATATGGATCACACTTTTCATTTTATGAAAACGATTCTATTGGTCCACCTAGACATGGCCTAGTTAGATCCCCATCACATTAGATCATGCTCTTCTAGTCTAAATAGTCCATAAATTGGTCCTAATTGAAATGCAATTTTAATATGAATTTATGGTCCATAAATTTGTCTCTACAACTTACTCTTTTAATTCAATAATCACATTATTTAATGAAATTAATTCAACACTTGAATTAATTATAATTAGCTTCAATTAAATAATCAAAAATTTTAATTAATTTAACTCCTTAAGTTAATCAAGCTAATTAATTCCTTTTTCTCTATCTAATTCCTTGGATAGTATTATCTAACACTTAGATAATGTCCGTTGTGATGGCATTTTAGCTTTTGTGTGTGACCTATTGGGTTCACCAAGACATGGGTTCGCAACTCCTCGTGATTTAATTGTGAATAATAAAATACTATTCCATCATTTAAACTCCTTTTTAGTTGACCACTCTTGAATTAATCTCCATTAATACAAGAATACTCAATCTCTATGGTTAATGTCTCGCCACAAGGCCAAGGAGCCTAATCAACAAGTGAAATCAATTCATGTGAACCCTTCCACTTACAAATACCATTTAAATACAGTCTTTTCTTTTTCTATCGCTCGATCGAGGCCTTGAATAAAGATATTTTTTGGAGCCCTAATAGCCTCTATAACTATGTACCTATCCTTTATTATCAATTCTTTTACGACATCAACTTTGGAAGCTCTTTTCACAATTGTCGCCATGCCTTGTGCAAGGTTTTCTTGAATTGAACATCATAAAAAACATAAAAGATTGACTCATTCAACAAGATGAGAAAAATATACCCTTTATTGATTCTCACAAACCTCCAAATACAAGTAACCTATGCCCAATTGATATACCTTTTGATCTGCTAAGTGATCGGTGCATGAATTAAAGCATAAGCACTAGCATATAAGATTACTATAAAACCTCAAGTTAAAAGGATTAATTATATGCACTATCATAAGCTTTGAGAATCATCCTCTCCATCATGCCATTTCGGCTACCTTGAGGATTTCTCTAGGCTAAGTCCTTGGTGAACTTGTTCTCTAACAAGTACCTATTAACATGTATCAAAGTCCACTACACTGAATGCCCATGAAATAGGGCATTGTCTAACCTTTGGAACATACAACGCTAACACATATCTATCCAAATCTATGATGCCCTTATCTCATAAATTCTATGACTTTGAATGATTTAAAGATCACAACCATAGAGACACATTTCAAATGTAGCAAACTATTAACCTACATTGTGTCCCACTGTCATGAGTGATCTTGTGGGCTTCAAATAAATGCCTAACATGAGATGAAGATGGCCAATGACATAATTATATTGATCAAATAAGAGTAGTTATATGCCAATCCAATTAGCTTGTTGGTTACTACTCTAACAGATATATGATTACCCTAGTGATCTTACCAACGATAACACTATTGAGTAGAGAACCACATATGAGAAATAGGAGCTATCAAAATAAATGATTCAAATAATCAGGCAACATTCAGCTCCACAATATCCAAAAGAGGTCCCAAGAAAAAAGTGCCAAAGATTTTCCTAAACAAATTATAGACCAATTTACTGCCAGTGAAAAGGTCAAAATAAGCACAACTCATAGTAAGTTTATTTCAATGTGGTATACATATAAAGGAAATATAAAAGGGTACATTATGAAAATTTTCAATCAAACTAAAGGCCTTAAAACCTTAATTTCCGGAAGACATGCTTGGGCACTTAGTCTTGATCTCTTTTCTTAACAATTTAATCCATTTCAAATTTCACATAATACACAAAAAGAGAAATATAGTAAATGAGATTATGGCCCAATATGTTCAAAAAGATGAGAGATTAAAATAAGAAGAAATAAAGAGTGCTAACTTGATAATGAATTCCAAGAATAACGTTGTAGATAAGAAATAGAAAAGAAATAAGGATAAAAAAACTGCAAACCCTAGAATATCTCAGGCTAATTGGGAAAAGAAGGAGAATTTCGTGGTTACCTATTACTTGTGAAAAAACCTAGTCATGTGAACAAAAAGGTAAACTCCTCAACTTTTTTATTATAAAGTTAATTTGGGTTTGATCCTTGGTGATACTTGGTGGATCCACATAAGTGTCATAATGAATGATTGCCTAAGGAGCTAGGTGGCACCAATTGATAGTGAAATATATAGCTATATAGTAATTGACAATAGAGCTTGTGTGGAGGCTATTTATGTCTTTAGGTTTCATTAAATAATGGTTTCTATTTGGATTTAGATAACACTTTTATTGTATCATTAGTTAAAATTCAATTTCTTATTTTTTTTTTTTTGGAAAAAACTAAACACACTTACTTTTCATAAATGAAATTTGTAGTATATCTCTAAATTAAAATATAGTTAGAACTAATACTTTAATTGATAAGCTATACAAATTAGACAACCAAACATCCAATGGAAATGAAAGTTTGCCCTTAAGTGATTTTGTTACTAAATCAAAATTAATGAGAGTTCATCAATATTAAAACGTAGGAATTAGTTTGCATCTCTAAATAGAGAATAAAAAGACTTATGTATGAAGAATTCTTGACTCCCTTGATTTTTCAAACTTTAAAATCTATATAGAATGCATAACGGAAAAATAAACAATCATAGGGAAAGCAGGTGTCAGTTGAAGTGAGAAACCTTTTAAGTTTACACATATAGATATTTGTGGTCTATTCACTATGATTTAATGAAATGGGCAAAAATATTTTATCAACCCTATATAATATTACTCCAACTATGGTTATCTATACATGATATATATATATATATGAGATGGCACAATCTTTTAGACATGTTCTAAATTTTTAAAGCCAAGTCGAGAATCAATTAGGCAAGAACATTGAGGTTATCAAATTTGATCATGGAGAGAAATATTACACTAGATATGATGGATCAAGTGAAAAACGTGCAAGACATTTTGTGAAATATTTGATGGAGTGGGAAATCATACCTAAATACACCATCCTAAGAAATCTAAGTCAAAATGTTATAGCAAATAGATAAAATCAAACTCTTTAGGGCATTGTGGGAAAGTATGGTTAGTCATTCTCCTTTGCTATAATCACCTCAAGGACAGTAATAAAAACTACGATTTATGTATTGAACCAAGTTCCTAAAAACTACTATGAGGATAAGAAATATATTATTAGGCACTTACATGTCTGGGAACATATAGTTGAGGCTAAGTCTTGTATGCCGAATGAGAAGAAAATACACTAAAGAACACTTAGCTACTATTTTATAAGTTAGCTGAAATATCATGACATTTGAAGTTTTACAATCCCTCATATAGATCCTTTTTCAAAATAGAGAAAAACCCAATTCATTGAGTATTCAACCAGCTCATCAAAACAACAAAAATCACAATTATACCTTGATACCTTTTATTTTAGTTCAGGAACCATCATTTGTCCAAATTTTTATTCCACAACAACCTTGATGTGGAGTGCCTCAAATGAGATCTACTAGAGAAAACAAAAAAGAAATTTTGAAGGATTATGCCATCTATCTATATGGACATCAATTGATATAGGATTGACGATGATCCTACATCTTCATTCAAGCCAAATTATGTTCAAACTCTAACAAATGGATCAAAGCTATGAAAGATGGGATAAAGTCTATGAAATGGAGTTTTTAGGATCTTATTGATTTACCAAAAAGATTGAAGCTGATTTGTTGTAAGTGAGTTTTCAAAACTAGATGGAATTCAAATGGTAACATCAAAAGATATAAAGTATGTTTAGTCTCCAAGGAAATAGCTTAACAAGAAAACACAAATTATAAGGAAACCTTCTTATTGGTTTCGATAAAGGACTCTTTAGAATCATTTTTGTGTATGTAGCTAGTTATTACTTAAAGTTACATCACATAGATGTAGAGATAATGTTTCTCCATGGAGGCATTCAATAGACAATATACATGATACAACTAGAGAACTTTAGTCTAAGTATTCAAAGCACCTTGTACGTAACTTGGAAAGCCCATTCATAGTTTAACACAAACTTCCCATCAATGGTACCCAAAGTTTGATAAGGCGATAAATCCCTTTCATGTTAAAGAAAATACTATTGATCAATGCATATATCTCAAGTTTAGAGAAAGTAAATTTATTATCCTAATACAATATATAGATGATATTCTATTGGCAAGTAACAATAGGCCTATTGCATGAAATCAAAAGGTTTCTATCTAATAAATTCAAAATGAAATATCTTCGTAAAGTATAGTTTATTCTAGGTATATAGATAAATTGAGATTGTACTGGAAGTATACTTGAACTGTCACAAAATGTTTATATCGATAAGGTGCTAAGTCATTTTGACTTGTAGAATTGTCCACTAAGAAATATACCCATGGCATATGGTAATAAATTTAATTTTCTCCAATGATAGAAGATAAACTTAAAAAAGAAAGAAATGGAGAAATATCCATATGCTTCAACAGTAGGAGTCTCATATATGTACAAGTGTGTATACATCCAGACATAGAATACATAGTGAGATTTTTAGATCAATATTTTAAATAATTCAATAATAGATCATTAGGAAAAAGCTTATAACGTATACAAAAAGAATTAAGGATTAGATACTCACTTGTTGAAAATTGAATCATTTAGAGATTGTGGAATATTCTAATTTAAATTTAGTTGGACGCCTTAGTAGTAAGAGATCAACATCAAGTTATATTTTCATAATGACTGAAGGATATATTTCCTATAAAAGTGTGAAAAAAGACACTCATAGCTTCTATCACCATAGACAACGAATATATAGTGTTTAGTGAAGCATTTAATTAAGAAATATGTGCTACAAGTGGTTGATGATAAAGAGAGACCATTAAGGATTAATTATGATAACAAGGCAACTAAGTTGTATTCAAGAAACAACTAAAGTTCATCATAATTGAAGCATATGAACATTAAGTTTCTAGTTGAAAAGGAAAGAGACTAGAGTCTTCAAGTGATACAAAGCTTATTATTATAACCTCAACAATCGCATACAACCCAGAATTCTTTATTTTTATTTGAATATCTTATTTCTATCAAACTAAACATAAAAATTCAATCACTACTATTAATAATATGAAGTTTGAAAAAGGACTCTCTTTTATTTTATGGGAATCTGCATTGTAAAGGTTTGCAGCCTAAGATGTTTCATGAGTATGTTGCCTGTATAGGTGTTGTTGGGCGAGATACACTATTTTAGTAGGAGTTTGATATTTAGTTTGATGCTCTAAACATGCTTATGTTTATATTCTGTATATAATAAAGTCTCAAGAGATAAATGAACCTTATGGTTGATTGAGTGCTCTAAAAACAAAGATATTGGCTTGCTATTATAGTTTTGCATAAGTTTTGGCACTTCGAGTCATAAGGTAAGACTGGTTAAAAATGGACACAACCAAAAAATCTCCATACTTGATTTATGTGATTAATTTTATTGGTATTGTAACCATTAATGGGTTAAGTTATATATACTTGCAACAAGACACTTTGGTCATAAATCAATATTGCTTTTAGATATTTCAAGGTTTAGATAGCATAATGTTAGCATGTACTAAGGTTCTAGCCATATAGAATTTTTCAGAAACATATATTGACCAAGTAAGAGATTTTAGTAAATCTCCATTTAATGGTCTCATACATTAATGAAATTGTACATGGGCTAGCTATCTTAGTATGGCAGCCTGATTATGTATTTTAATAAAGTATTTAATTAAAAAGGTTGATAAAAGTATTAGTTTAAAGTATGGGCATTTTATGTATACGAAAGATTATAAGGCCAAAAGAGGAAAATTAACTTAAGGAATCTTTTGATATTTAATAAGTTAATTCAATAAAACAGAGAAGTGGAACTTCCAAATATAACCAAACGTTCCAGAGTTGATAAAAGATAATAAACAATAAAGTAAATGATTTAACGGATTTATAGTGGTTCTACAAGTCTATATCTAGTACCTAAGTTTTCACTTAAGATTTTAGTGTGCAATATTATTTAGAGATCCAAACAGGGATAATTACAATATAAAGCAAGAAACTAGAAAAAGCTATATTCATCTCTATTGAGCCTATATAGCCAATGACAATGAAGTAACTAAATGACTCCTCAATAGCACATTGCAATGGTAGAAAAGGCATTGCACAACAACAAAGGCAACTCTTCTTTACAAAGGATTGGTAACTTGACAAAACTCTGCAAACACATTTAATCATGTATCATATTTTTCTTTATTGTTTTTAAAAACTTTGAATAGAGTTTTTCTTCATGTCTTTTTGGATAGCTAATAGTCAAATTCTAAACGTGAATCTGGTAGAATCTTCTCATTATGGAAACTAGGAGTAATTAGCTAATGACTACCTGATTGCATGATCTAAGGTGTGCTGCCGATTTGCTAATTACAAAGGTAATTGAAGTGCTACGAAAGGTAAGAGATATGCAAAATTATCATGGTAAAATATAAATTTT
>JACGDI010005785.1:51485-63016 GCA_014898725.1 Jacaranda copaia
CCCCCCCCCCTTCTTATGATGGATAATTTTGCATTTTTGTTCTCAAGAAAAGTCCTCTCATTGTCAAGTATAGTAAAGTAGCTACACCTGTCAATTAGCGACATAAGAAGAGTATGCAAGTGCTCATATTAGATAATTATCTCATCTTGATGCTATCAAAAATGATTGCTCACCTCTAGGCAGCAAGTGATAGATCATAACAACATGTTGGACATTATATATTTCTCACTTTGTCATGTAGCATAAAGTAGTGATTCATAACAAAATCCTAACATAAGATAGTTTTATCAATTAAAATAATAGTAGATTATTCAACAAAAGATGTAATAAGCAAAATAATAGAACATCCATGTAGTGAGAATTATTGTAATCATAAAGATAATTAACATAAAGCTATAAAAACCATAACCATCTCGCCCTCAGCATCTAAAGATGGGGAAGAAGGTTTCATTTTTTAGGAAAAGCAACTTCCTCCACTATTTTAGAATGGTTAAAAAGATAGGAAACTTATTTTATTTTACATAAAAATTGTTCTTTGGAAGGGAAGGAAATAATTCCTATTTTATTTTTAAGGAAACAAAGTCTTTATTCAAAAAATGGCTTTGTAAAACTATCAACTAGTTGATTATCTGTATTTATAAATCAAACATCAATATCTCCCTTAGAAACATGGTCCTTGGTAAAATGATATTGTATTTCAAATGTGTTTAATGCGTGAATGAATAACCAAATTTGTAATACTAATAACATTAGTATTATTGCTATATATAGGAATTGAGTAAAAGTTAGACCGATATCATATAAAGTTTGTTTCATCTAAAGTACATGAGAGCAACACTAGTTGATTGTCTGTATTATAAATTGAACATTAGTATCTCTTTTAGAAACATGGTCCTTGTAAAAATGATGATGTATTTCAAATGTGTATAATGCATGAATGAAGAACTGAATTTGTAATACTAATAACACTAGTATTAGTGCTATATATAGAAATTAAGTAAAACTTAGACCGATATCATATAAAGTTTGTTTCATCTAAAGTACCAAAGAGCAACAACTTCCAAGTGCATATGCTCTATTTCCATGGCAAAGAGAGCAATAATGTTTTGCTTTTTACTACGCCAGCTGACAACGATGATTCCAAGTAAATTCCAATAGCTCTTTTGTTGGAATAGTGTCCACAGCTAATTAGATTGGCATGTATCATTGGTCTTATAGAACAATGATGCTCAATTGGTATTATATAAATGGTTATCTTCATCTTATGCATTTTTCATATTCTTCACAATGCATTTGGTTGAAGCCCTAAAATTATACAAGACTAGGGGATTTGGCCATGTATTTGATGGTGATCAAAAAATAAGTCTCTATAGTTATAATTTTAAAATATTTCAAGCCATAAAATCTTTAGAGATAAGGCTTCTAAGATTCAGATAGACTTGTACTAACAATACTTACACCAAAGAGTTGGATATTGTCCCATTTTTATGGACAATCCATGTATAAGACATGGATGCACGCTAGTGGGTTCTTGTTAGAGAACAAATTCACTGAAAACTCGAGTAGGGAATCCATAAGATAGCTGAAGTTGCTTTTCGGTAATGGAAAGCTTTTTAGCCTAGGAAAATTCTCTAGTCTATTATAGTGCATATAATTAGTCCTTAGCTTTGAGGTTCCACAATAATCTTGTGCTCAAGTCTTTGTGCTTTGATATTGATCCCAAACACCTAGTGGGTAGCAAAGAACTTTTGTTAAGTAGAGAGATTGGTAACTTCCAATAGAGGATTTGTTTGCTTGCTGTAAAGAACGAGTTAATCTTCTATGCATTCTATGGTGACAAATTTCAAAGAATCCTTGTACTAGGTAGTATGATATTTTGGAAAGGAGGTTCCCAAAGATGAGATCATTGAAACTATTTATTAAGTATAGAAGCATAGTTATTGCGGCTATTAGAAAACTGACAAATATCTTCCCCTAAGCTTCTTTCAAGATATAGAAACAACAAAAAATATATTTTCATAGTAATTGTAAGCAGAAAGGTTCACCCTAATTGATTCATAGTTGGGCTCCATAGGCTTGTAGCTAGGCATTGACTATAGAGATTGAGTATTCTCGAGTTAATGGAGATTAATTCAAGAGGAATTAATTAAAAGGAGTTTTAATTAATCAAAATATTTGATATTCAATTAAATTGCAAAGTTTTGAAGTCCCCATCTAATTGATTGGTGAATCTAATAAGTCACACACAAAAAGGCTTGGACCACTATAGCGGATTTGAAGAACATTTCTAAAGAGTTAGATAATTAAAATGATCAAAATTGGAAGAGGTGAATTTGACTAATTTAATTAGGCACTATGGCTTGATTAATTTAAAGAATTAAAATAATCAAACTAATTTAAGGAGTTAAATTAAACCAATTAATTTAAAGATTTATTTTAATTGGGCCATGTGACAAATTAAATTAGTCTTGCTAGTTTAAAGAGTTAAATTAGGCCAATTGAGTTAAACATTTAATTTAATCGGTGGAATAGACTTTCTAATTGTTGAAGGGGAGATTTAAATAGAAATGTCTATTTGAATATGTTGAAATAAAAATTGACCAATTAAGATAAAATTTTTAAATGATGCAACTAAAATTCCATATAGTGTGTGATGTGTCATTAAGTGGTCCAATCAAGTGAGAGAGAAATCAAGACCAACAAACTAGATGCTCTAGATACTTCACTCAGACTCTATAAATACCCATTTGAAGATCACAAGTGATCAACCGTCGCAATTCTCACCTCTCATTTCATATGACAAAATAGTTTTTCTTCCATATCTTCTCATTCTAGCTTAGAGTTGGGATTATTGGTGTGCACCCAAGGTATATGAACAACATTTAGAGGTACCACATTTGAGGCACTCAAAGTGTGGATCAAGTGTTGGTCAATTAGAGCTTTTTGTACAAAGATTGGGGACCAGTTTTAGGAGCAATTGTTGCCACACTTTGGCCAGTTTTGAAGGCCATTTCACATGTTTTTGCTGCTGTTTTGCCACATTATCAGACCTATTTAGAGACTGATCTTGGCGGCAAAATTGGTGTGGAAAAGAAGTCTAATTAGTTGAACTCGAAGGTTGAAGATTGAAGTATATTTGCCTTGTTGAAGAGATTCAATTATGGTAATTGTTTCTCTTCCTTGAATCCAATTTTCATGGCATAAATAGATTGTTGATGTGTTGGTGAATCCATGTTATATTTCAATGGTTGAAATTTTTTAAATTTTCATTGTGCTTTGGTTCTTACATTCACCATCACCTTAAACTTTCTTCTATTAATCTTGCAACCTACATAGTCCACATTAGAAAATCCAACAAGAGATATAGAGTGAGGATACCAAAGGTCCAACATAAGATGTCCCTTTGAGTATCTTAGTACATCTTTAACTGCTCTAAGATGTGATACTTTGGACTTGATTGATATCTTGCAAACAGACTTGTTGAGAAAAATATGTCCTATCTGCTGGCAACAAGGTAGAGCTAAACTTCCAATCATTCCTAAATATGAAGTAGCGTCATCATTGTTTTTCTCCAAATCAAGTTTTAGTCCAATATTTGGTGCCATGGAAATAAAAATCTCGTTGCATTGAGGAGTGTAAATGGATATTAAACGGATTAGATACACTATTTTTATATTTATATCCATTTAACTTTTCAAATATTCAAATACATATTTGATGTATAATTAAAAATAATATATGAATTCGCATTTGTTGAATATCGATCGAATTCGGATATATCCATATTCAATTATAAATATTCAAATGCATCCATATTTGATTAAACTTATGTATATTCAAATTATTTTTCTAACTTCAAATTCGATGATAATTATTTAGACATCCATTTATGGATATCAAAATACATGAATCTATGAACCATAACAAATACATATTTTTAATTAGTAGAAGGAACTGTACAATTTCATTAAAAAGAAAGCAATCAAATAAATAGCATAATTTCTAATTAATAATTGGCTTTATAATTAATTACTAGTACTAATTAATACTAATAATATTTAACTATATTAATTATAAAGCCAACCAATAATAATTATGTTGATTAACTTTATTCTTCAATATTTTCTCTGTATTGCAATAATTTTTTAAATTTATTCTTTTTTCTTCCTAATTCTTTAATTATAATTTATATATATACATATATGGATTGAGATTTTTATTGAAAAATATAAATAATAAATTATTTAATAAATATATATTTCAAGTTGATATTAAACAGATTAGATACGCATTGCCATATCTATATCCATTTATAATCAGATATCTATACAAATAATATTCACTTTAAACATAAGCAGATAAATTTTATATAAATGGATATGAATGCGAATGATAAATGAATTTTTAAATATTCATGTATAACCCTACTTGCAATTTTACATTCCAAAAATTTTAGCAACATCTCCTTTGTGTAATTTTCTTGGGAAACATATATTCCTTTTGAGGTTTGTTTTATTTGAAATCTACAAAGAAGTTTAACTTTCCCATGAAACTCATTTCAAACTCATGCTTCATGCTATGTGCAAATTCATCACTTAGTTTATTAAGAATATTTTCAAAAATGATATCATTTATATAGATTTGAATAATTAAAATGTGCAAGTTAAAGTTTTTAGTAAATAGAGTGGTGTCAATAGTCCCCATTATGAAACCTTTTGAATCAAGAAACGTGCTTAATCTCTCATGTTAGCAGGCTTTAAGTGTCTATTTTAGTCCATATAGAGCTTCTAATAGTTTTAAAACGTTATTTCGAAAATTTTCATCTTTGAATCCAAGTGACTATTTAACAAAAACTTCTTCTTTTATAAAACCATTTAAAAGGTACATTAACATTTGTTTGAAAAAGAGTAAAAATTTTATAAGATTCAAACGCAAGGAGCATAAAGTTAATTTAAGACGTGCAACATGTACATAGGTTTCATTATAATTGATACCTTTTTGTTGATAGTATCCCTTAGCAAAAAAGCATGCTTTGTTTCTAATGACATTACCTTTTTCATCTAGCTTATTCTTAAAAACTCATTTAGTTCCAATTATTGGTGTTCAACTAAGTTCTAGACCTATTTTTTTGTCAAACTGGGAAAATTCATCCTTCATTGCTTGTACCCAAAACTCATCATTTAGGGCCCCACGGATGGTGCTAGGTTTCGCGAGGGTAAAAGAATGAGATTAGTGTCACTTTATTTTAATTTTGATTGAGTGATGATTCTTGCTTGTGGATTGCCAATTATCTTGTTTGTAAGGTGACTTGAGGCTTATTTAAATTTTCTAGTTTTTTTTTCTTCTTAGACACTATTGGACCTTCTACTTGTTATGAAGTGGTTTCATCATCTTTTGAGGAATTTCTTCTCTTTTGACTTCTTTAGAGTTCTTTTTTTATTTTAGAGCTTCCACTATTTTGTCGTGACCTGTAGATTCTATGCTTAAAAGTTTCTTGGCATCAAAGATTAATTTTATCAAAACCACATGCACAGATTCTTGAATAGTCCTTTTCTTTTTTAAAACACTTGATATGCCTTACTATGCAAATGAATAGCTAAAAAAATTCCTTCATCCATTTTTGAGTCAAATTTAGACAAGTGGTTTCTATCATTCAAGACATACCATTCACAACCAAATGCACGAAAGTAGGAAATGTTGGGTACCTCACTGTTCCACTGTTCATATGGAGTTCCTTCATGAATGGTCTTAAAAATACCTATTCAGAACATAACATATATTTTTGATGGCTTCTCTACAAAAAAACTTGAGAGATCATATTCATTTAGCATGGTGTGAACCATCTCCTTAAGAATTTGATTCTTTCTTCTACTACACCATTTTGCTGAGGTATTTTTGGAATTGAGAATTTGTGAGTATATCTATGCTCATCACAGAATATGGTAAATTCACTATCATGAAACTCAATTCGATGATCAGTTTGAATTGTTTTGATAAAAAGTCCTTTTTGATTCTCTAACTTCTTGGTAAGAGAAATACATAAGCTTAATGCTTCATCTTATGAGTTAGTAAGCATACCCAAGTAAATCGTGAGAAATCATTGACTATAAAAAAATGTATCATCTTTTCTCCAAGTGATATGATTTTCATAGGCCCGAAAAGATCAAGGTTTAAAAGGTTAAGAGGACTAGAGGATGTAACATCATTTTTGGGTTTAAACGTCCTTATTTACTTATTCGTTTGACATGCATTGCAAATTTATTTTTTTTATCAAACTTGATTTTAGGAATTCCTTTGACAAGATCCTTTTTAGCAAAATGATTTAAGAACTTCATGTTTGCATGCTCGATGCATCTATGCCATGTCTAACTAAAATCTTAGAATGTAATGTGATATTTAACATTTTAACTTAAAAAATTATAGAAGTGTATGTAATAAATATTCCTATTCCTAACTATTGTGAATGATTTTGTCATTTTTTGATACCACATAATTTGATTGCTCAAATTGTACCTAATAGCCACTATCATAAAGTTGGCTAATACTCAACAAATTGTGTTTCAATCCATCAACCAGTCATAAATTTTCAATGGAAGTTGCAAAGGCATTTCCAATATTGTCTTTTCCAATTATCTTCCCTCTAATATTATTGGCCAAGAGGAGACTCAAGAGAAAGTCTCCTCCATTGAAATCCTCCAATTTTGAGAAGGTTGACTTGTCTCTTGTCATGTATCTAGAACATTCACAATGTACATACCATTGGTGTTTCTGATTGGTTTTTCTGGTTGACTCCTACAAGATAAATTATGGTATTTTTAGGTACTAACATTATAATGAATCCCTATTTATTAGATTTAGGAACCAAAATGAATTTGGTTCCAATATCTTTCTTTAGTAGGCATATATATGATATGTGATTGGTTTGCAACTAGTATTACATATTTTCCTATAGCTTTTGTTCCTTGTATGTACATTCGTTGAGAAATTAGCATGAGATCCATTTTTTTTTAATCTCCCTTTGCTCATCCTTTTCATATTATAATTCTCCTCAAGTAATGATGAATATTTTTTCTAGGTTATGAATTCTTCCTACAAAGCTATTTTTGTTCTCAGTTTTCTTTTTTATGTTTTTCATTATAATCATCAACTAAGTTCAATTTTGCATCATAAATGATTCCTTAGTGACTAAATCCATCTCATGTGAAGTAAGAGACCTAATGAGATCTCTCATAGAAAGTATTTTCAAGTTCTTTGCTTCATGAATATCTAGGAGTTTGGTTGTCCATTCTTTGGATAGAGAACAAAGGATTTTCCACACTTGCTCACTTTTCCTAACGCAAACATTTGATTTATGATCTCCATGAATCAAATTTTACCTATTTACATAAAAAAATAATTCATATTAGTGAATTGGTAAGACAATCCTTTCTTGTTTACCTAAGTTATCCCTTCATAGGTAACTTGTAGCATGTTCCATATATCTTTTGCCAAAGAAGCATTTGTGAGTAATATCTTTTTGTCCTCAATGGTAAGCTCAAATCTCCATTTCAAAGATGTATCCTTGCTTCTTCAAATAAGTAAGCCATTGAAGATAGTGCTGCAAAGGTCATAGTCCAGTGCTATGAAAAACTCCTTGATCTACTATTTTCAGGTTAGGCAATTTGTTCTGTCAAACAGGGCAGATAGGTGTAAGATTGTCCTTCTACAAGAACATCAAAGCTAGAAGCAGCCATTAGAACCTTTTAAGCTCAATTTGGTTAGAACATCATTATGAGCTTAAGGCTATGATACCAATTAAAAGATTATAAGGCTCCAAAATGAAGAAATTAACTCAAGGTGTTTTCTTCATATTTAACAAGTTAATTCAATAAAACAAACCACTAGAACTTCTAGATATAACCAGAGTTCCAAAGATAATAAAAGGCAATAAAAAATAAAGTGAATAACACATGGTATTTATGATAGTTCAGCATGTCTACATCCACCATCTAAGTTTTCACTTAGCATTTTAACCTACAATATTATTCGAACGTCAAAATAGGGATAATTACAATATAAATTAAGAGATCAAAAATAACTTATTTTCACCACTATCAAATCTATACAGTCAATGATAGTAAAGTAACTAATGACTTCTCAACAACACATTGTTGTAGGAGAAGGGATATTGGATAGTTATAATAGAAGCTCTTCGTCGCCAAGGATTGGTGCTTGAAGAGAATTCTGTTATCACACTTAAGGGTATATTTTATCTTTTTTTGTCGTCTTTGAAGCCTTTGAATACAGTTTCCTCCAAACCTTTTTAGATGGTTAATAGTCGAATTCTACACATGAATCTGATAGAATCTTCTCATTATGGCAACTAGGGAGCAATTCAAGCTAATGGCTACTTGATTGCATGATATGCTACAAATTTACTAATGAAAATTGTAATTGGAGTGCTAAGAAAGAGATTATTTTCATGGTAAAAAATAAATCCTAATATAGAAATCCATTAAGCATTTTAGTTATAATTGATGGGCCCATTACTAAAAGTGCTTGACCTAAGAATATAATTATGATTTTGGTCCCTAAGTCAAATAAAATTTATGAGCTTTCTCAACCCCATTTAAGAGTAAATCTCAAGATAAAATATCAAGGCTTAGAAGTCCATCACCACAAAAAGAGCACTTTCTTCATATCAAGATAAGATCCATTTGTCATATAATTTTTGGAATCACTTTCAAATACATTTATATGTGATCTATCTTGCATTATTGCTTTTGTAAGAATTTAAATTCTTGTGCAAAAGGTTTAATGGAAAAAATAAATTTAAAATATTTTCTCGCAATTCTATGCCTTCACCAAATCCTAGTATTTATTTAATAAAACATTTTATACTCTTGGCTTTTTCTTTCTTTCTTTTTTTTTTATTTTTGAAAGCTATACTCTTGGTTGTTATGTCATAATAGTAGTACAGTATTTGTACCTAAAATATTTCAATAAATTCCTAAAAAATGAAGGTCCAACCCCAACATACTTGCAAATGTTAGCATATAGGACCTATAAGACCAATCCATCTCGGTGGTGTTGAAATAGTGCCCGGCAAGCCAATAGGATTAGGCTTGTAAAAACTATTTTCTTGTGTATGCAATCTTGATTGAATAATATTTCTTATATAGCCATCTTTATCTTATGCTTTTCATTACTTCACTCACATTTAGATGAAGCCCTTAGATCACACTAGACTATAGGACTTGGTCAGTTCACTAGGTGGTGATCATAGAATAAGTCTTATACGATCATGGTCTTAAATCTTTTTAGTCATAGGATCTTATGAGATGGAGCATCTAAGATTCAAATATACTTGCACTAATGATACATAAAATCCAAGAGTTGGAGATTGCTCCATTTCATGAGCAGTTATATAAGATATGGGTGCATGTTAATGGGTGCTTGTTAGAGAATAAGGTATTAAAGATCGAGAATCCACTAGATAGCCATAGTGGCAAGTCGGTAGTGGCTAATTCTCCTACTTACACTAATGCAATTATTAGTCCTTTGATCTGAGGATCCATGGTAACCTTGTGTTCGGTCCTTATGCTTTGGCTCTTTCTTGATCATTTAGCGGGTCTTTTAGATTGAGGTTGGGCATGAGCTACTGGACATGAAGGTTTGTGAGATCCAAGATGGAATCTGACTCCTCACTTTTGTGAAGGGTGAGTGCACCTCATGTGTATTCTATAATGATCAATTCCAAGAAATCCTTGTGCAAGATAGTGTGATAATTTAAAAAAGAAGTTTTTCAAAGATAAGGTCACACAACAAGATATTAAGAATAGAGATATAGTATCGAGACTATTAGAGAGCCAACAAATATCTTGCCCTACACCTCTTTCATGAGATAGGAGACAGAAGAACCATATTTACATGGTACACATAGAGCTATGATAGTTTCTAGAATATTCATCCCAACAAATTAGTTGGGCTCCACAGGCTTAAGGTTGGCGATTGACCATGGAGATTGAATGCTCTTCAATTAATAAGATTAATTGAATTGAGTTAATTAATTTAAAAAAGTTTTAAACTAAAATGAATATATAATATTCAAAAGTCACAAGGAATTGTGAGCCCATGTCCAATGAATGGTAGAATTTATTGGTTTACACGCAAAAGCCAATTAGCTTCCAAGCATGATGGAATAATTTTCTAAGTGTTAGAGATTTTTCCTTGGTGACCGATTTTCAAGGATACAATTTGACTATCAATTTTGGCTTGATTAATTTAAGTGTTAAATTAATTCACTAATTTAAGGAGTTAAATTAGATCAATAATTAAGAATTTAATTATTTGGTGCCAAGATGACCATCAATTGGTAAAGTTGCTTAAAGGGTTAAGTTAACTAAATTAAGCTTAAGAGTTAAGCTTGTTTGATTTAAGAGTTAAATCAAAGGTTAATTAATTAAATTAAATACTTTAATTTAATTAATGAAGAATAATTTTCAAGTGTTCATTTAAATTAGCATCTTAATTAATTTGAAATTAGATTCCCAGTGTAATTGAAATGCATATGAAATTCAAGTAAGATTTGAATTTGAATTTGCCACCTTGGCATGCCATTTGGGCGATTACCTTGAGGAAGGTGTGATGCCAACTAGCATCACACCTTCCACCCTCTATACAGATATAGAGGGGATGCAAGGATCGGTCATCACATTGCTGAAAGTGTGAAGAATTAGATTCTTTACATTCCCTCCAAAAACTCTTTCTCCATGCATTGCATCATGTGTTGAAGCTTTGCATTTCTTTTTCTTCCCAACCTGAAAATCGGCCTCCTCTACCTAATTTTATACTCTCTATATTGAGCTTCTAGTGAGGGAAAATTGAAATATTGATTGGTGTGTGGATCATATCAATAGAGGCAAGGCACTTGACTTGCTAGATTTTGGAGATCCACCTACAATAACTCCAGATTGATGAATTTTTATGGAGTAATCCAGATTCATTTTTGCTCCTAAGTTTTCATAGTTTCTTCCTCAGTGTGTGTAGGTATTCAAAATTTAATTTGGTGATTTTTGGAGTACTTTAACTAGGGCAATTGTTGCTGCCTTTCCACTGTGCCGATTCCAGACAGTTACCGGATCCAAGAGAGATCATTATTTTTCTCCTTGATTTTGAGCTACAAGAGGTAATTCTTCATCCTAATCCAGATCTATAGTATGTCCAGATCCCTAGTAGTAGGAGCAGCCTAGTTAATTTAAGCTTATGAAGTTTTTATTATTGGATCTAGTGCTACTCTTCCATTTAGGTGGACCATGAAAGTGCAATATATTAAAAACACCGCTAGTCCCACATAAAGAATCCATGTGTCCATGTTGTATCAACCACTCAAGAAACCCATTGAAATCAAAGGACTCTTGGAGAATCTTCAAAATACCTAAAGAGATAAAGTTCAGAACGAGTTAATTTCTTGTAGTATCTAAAGCAATAATTCAATTCTGAACACACACATCCAATCAATCAAAAACTTTTCAATCAATTAGGAAAAGTTT
>JACGDI010005785.1:69554-82856 GCA_014898725.1 Jacaranda copaia
CATTGGGCTTTGTGAGCTGTCTGATTTGTAAAAAGGAGCCTCTTGGGCCTGTTAGGCTATCCCATATCACCATTAAAGCAAACTTACCAAGCTAAAGTCATTCAATTTATAAAAGAATGCAAGAGCTACAAATTTGAGATATAATTTACTACAATGACAGATAAGAGAACAATATCCATTAGGAATAAAATTCAAAGTTTTGCCAAGGTATATAGCTTCAAGCTAGTGCATTCAATGGTTTGCTATACTCAAGGTAATAGACATGCTAAGTCAACCAATAAAACTCTGAAAGCTATCATCTCAAAGACAATTGAAGGAAGTCCATATAAATGGTACTCATTACTTTTATAAGCCTTTTTGGCATATTGGATTAGTAAACATAGCTACATTAGGAAGACATCTTTCAAGCTCACATACAAGCTCATAGAGATTAATGTAAAGTCCTAGGAATAGTAGATCAAGATAACCTAGTCCCTGCAATTTACATTAGAAAGATGGTCTAGGAGCTAAGTTATATTGAAGAAGTCAAAGCCCAAGTCTTCCAACACTTGGAGGCACAAAAGCAACAACAAGAAAATCAAGTTAGAAATAAGTGAGTTATTTGACCACCCTTTAATTGTTCTTTTTCTTTTCATTTGCTACCATTTTTCATACACCCGCTTTGAAAACCCTCGTCCCTCAAGAATTAGCATCAAGCTAAATATAGAGCGATATGCCTAGGTCTCATTTGATGGATGATCAATGTCGCACATCAAGAAGGCCAACTTTGATTTTAGTGATGGACTTTGTACCCTAGTACTCCTATGGAAGTTCTCTTCTATTCTAGTTTGGAAAAGAAGCTATTTGTCTAGTTTTTGTTTAGAGAAAAACATAGCCATATTCCGATAGCTTTGGCCTTAGATCCTAAGTGCCACCAATATAGCTCTTAGAGGGTTAGTATAAGTACTTCAATTAGTTTGAATTCATACTACCATAAAAAATGAGATTCTTTACCATTTCTTACTTGGTATAGCTTGTTAAATAGGTCACACTTCACTAAGGCCAATTAATATAGAAAATGGTCCTCCCGCTAGAGAACATAGACATCCTATAAGGAAAATAAAGTCCTAATTAGGAATAACTATTCATTATTCGTATGACCAATCAAGAAAACTTTATGCTTGTCAGAAAATCTAGAGAGCAACCTATTGAGGTCCCATCAATGGAAAATACATGAAATGATACTCTCAAACTTTTTGGAGAAGAATTCCAACAAAAAAAAGAGAGAACTTTTGCAAAAAGCTTCATAAGTGCTACTTTAGAGGGATATTTTACATAGGATTAAGTTTTATGTTGGTTGTTTATATTTCTCTATAGTATGTCTTATATTACTGTTGTATTTTGACCTATGCAAATTTTTATTTTTCAAAATAAAACAAAAATTCATTTGCATTCATCAAATGCTTAATGCATTTGGTTTAAGGCTCTATCCAAATATGTACATGAAGAAAAACCATAAAAGTGGACATTATATAAAAGAAGTAAACTTGTCCAAGATTAAATAAGAGGTAATTAATGGGTTGGCATATCTTGCCAATTTACTAGGCAGGTAGGTCTCACAAATTTATTGAGTGTTTTTAAAAATCAACAAGCTACGTTTTTAGCATTAGTTAGAAAATTTCTAATGAAACCTTTGTAGGAGAATGATGAATGGCAACATCAACATCTTCCAAGTTACCTTAGGTTTTTTTTTTGACAACTTAATTCTTCACATCCATAGGCTCAACAACCAGCAAATTCTCAATCTTATTTGTATTATGGTGGTTGAAGGTTGCCATTTGTAGGTAACTGGCTTCTTATGCCTAAATTTAATTGCCTCCAAACTTCAATTAAGCCTCTCTAACTCCTCCAAGACACTAGCCTATTCAATTTTCAATACTTCTTATTCCTCAACCAATAATCCACAACTCTTTTAAGTCCTCTAATATAAGAGTAGTATTTAATTCGTACTCGATGGCATTACTTGCACAATAGTATCTCTTTAATGTCTCAAATTCCTTGGAAAACTCCTCATAGTGATGAGATAGGACAAAAGAAAAAAAAAAGCTAATTTACTTCTTAGATAATATCTCTAAAGAGATCCTTATGTTGTTCTATGAAAACTTCAATATTAACTTGGAGTAAACCTTCAAATGCATGTTGCAATTTTCAAGTTGGGCAGTAGATAAATTAGACAGGCCACCTAGATTACCTATTATTTTCATTGTCAATAACTCATTAAGATTTGACAAGAGAACTTTTATGCTATTAGCTGGTGTTTTGGTAGTCGCAAGTACTGGAGACTACAAAGAAAACAAAAGACATGGTTAGAGGTGCAAGTTAAAATATAGACAACTAAGAGAAAGCTCACTTTGGGAGTTACCAGACCAAAGCTCCCAATATGGCCCAAAGCTAGAAGCTTACATTTTTCATTGAGAAGATCGAAATAAATAAACTACAAAGAGAAAAAAATATTAAAAAGAAGTGCCAGGATTAATATAGCTTTCATAACTTATGGCTCAATGGGATTTGATCATGATAGGGGGGCCGACATAGAGGAAGTTAGAATAGGAGATGGCAACTGAGCAATGAAGTCTACATCTTCTTAGTCCATCTCACTATCAGAAGAGACATTGAAAGACTTGATGGCATCCTTTAGATATGTCTCCCTTAGGAAAGTAGCGTATCTCCACTAGTGATTCTTCAGAGTTTTGGCACAAGAATTAACTTTCTAGATAACTTAGAATTATTTTTAGGACTACCTGGTCCCTCAACAAGCAATTTTTCTTTATTTACCTACCAAGATATGAAAAGTTATTAAATAATAGAGACATTCATGACAAATTAAACATCACAAAAAGCTTGTCAACTCTGCCACTTCCTTCTTTGTGTTGGAAACCTCAATAATCTCACAATTTCTAAACTTTGAAGTGACAAGGAATGATGGGTTGGAAAGTTTAATTTAGAACGTTTTGGATGACATACTAACTTTCTTTGAATCCGTAGTATAAAAATAAATAAAAACTGAGCATAAGCAACCAAGCATGGTAAAACAAAGACAAAAAGATGCATTCTAATGCAACAACAAAGGAAACCATTTTGCTCATGGTAGCATTACCAAAAAACTCAAGCCTAGCCTTTCTCTTAGGGTTTGAGGCAAAAACCTACTTTGGAAGGTGTTTGTTTGGTTAGAGTCCATACTAAGATGTGATTACTATTGAGCAAAGGTAATAGTAAAGCTTATTAGTCTATAAAAATGGTCTAGTGATTAACCTCCCAGGTCTTTTCCCATGTTCTCTATCTCATTAACACTACTCTCTCATTATTTTTAATGCACTCTCTTGGGAGAGTATTAGTAAAGAAGGCCATTTAAGGAGTCTCAACAGTACATTCCTTGTTATTAGGATCCCATGTTACTTTATAAAAAGATTGAGATGGTCTATATCATTTATTGAGGATAGGAAGTGAACATATTGAAGTTCATTAGATGAAGCCACATCTATTGCGATCTGGACTAAGGTCTTTGGAAAGCTAAAGTGAATTAATACTTGACTCATTAGCTCACTTTAAATCTTAGCAAAATATGTATTCCACTATCCTAAAAACTCTACATCATAATTTGATATAATAGTATAACCTTAGCTAGTTTGAGTTTTTCACGAAGGCTATAGAATAATACCTTAGCATAAACCTCCTTCAATTGTCACAATTTAAAAAGATCTATGATAAAATTGATAGCAGGCAGAGAACCTCGTATAAGCCAAAATTGTCTAGCCACATAATAGGGACAACAAGGACCACCATATTAGTTACCATATTAGCAAACCAAAGGGCATATGGTAGATCGTTCGCAATCAAAGAGGTAGTCCACCGCTATTTATCCTTTCTCAACACACCCTTGTCCCTATTATCTACAAAAACATCACCATTCCTACCTAAACTCAAAAAAATAGGGACACTCCTGTCCTGAATTTAGTAAATGTTTGTTACGCATTCATCAAAGCCAAATTATCAATATGAGCAACAAAAATAGAAAATAACTCTAGCTCTCAATGAACAAACTTTATTTGAAAAAAAATAGGAGAGTGAAACGTGAGTAAAACAATATTTGGACTAGTAATATGGACCATGTTGACAGGCAACCCCCTTCACCTTACCAGTTTCCTCATTATCTTGTAAATGAACTTGTATTCTAAGTGATTGATCCTAATAACATTTAGGATGCCTACCCTTTAACAAATTTTTGAATGAGCTCTCTTAATGCAGTGACTCCACCAATTTTTTTGGATAAGCAAAACAATTGACTATTGCCTAATGTAGAAATTCATACTGAACTTATGGCCAAAGTGATATAAGTGTCTTTCGCTCTGGGTCTCTAGCAACGAGTCTTCAAAAGTGTCTCTTCTACTAGCAACCCCATGTAGTAAGGCTACTCAAGCAAAATCCTGACCTTCTAGTTTGAAAACATCCATAAGGTCAGAGAATTGAGAAAGATTGATGATTAAGGTATTAACTCACTTGAAATTGAAGGACTATTGAAAGATCTTGAAAAGTCTAAAAAGGTAAAGCTCAAAAGATGTTTGAAGGAAAGAGTCAAGTTCTTATATTATGTAAAGTATTATATTCATCTATAAACACACACTCCCAACTAATCAACAACTATTTAATCTGATATATACAATATTGACAATAAGGATAATTAGATAAATTAAATAAACTAATTAAGTAAAAAGGTAAAAGGAATCAAGGAAAATTAAACCCAAGAAGAAAGCCAAAAAACCCTAATGAGCCTAAGCTCATCAGGACAAAAACTATAAATACTAAGCTCCAGAAACAACTTGAGAGAAAGAGATCATTTGCCAAAAAATATCGCGAACTTTCACAAACCTTTAAGAAATTGAGATGTCTATGCACCCATTCTAGAAGGAAAAGGACCAACATTCTTCTATCTACCAGAAAAGACCTCACCCCATTTTCGTCTAGCATTATTATGGCACTATCTATGGAAAATTAAAAAATGAGATAGGAAAAAGGATGCAAACGAGATCAAAAGTTTAAAGCTTAAGCAATTAGGTAGCCCCAACATTAAAGAATATCGAAATTTAATTACCAATTTGAAGCACCATTAAACCTAGTGTTGGAGCTAACTTTGAACACATATACTACACTAGAAGGGATGCCAATGCAACAAGAACCACCCTCTAGAAATTTCATTCTGCCTATTGCTTAGGAGGTGTTGAAGGCCTTGCTGGAAAATACTATTGTCCAAGCTATGGCCAGAGTGGTTGCTCAGTATGCTTAAGACTGCTACCCCTATGAGTTGCAGTAATCGTCAATAGAGTTGGAGGACTTCTTCCTCTCTAAAGAGAACTATGCAAAGAGTTAACTATAAGCATGATGCCATTCTTTCTGCTTTACCCGAACAAGAAGACACACACTTCTTACTCTAATAACACTCTACTCAATTGTGATAGTTGTTATCAAAATCCCAACGCGTCCTTTGGCATCGCATGTGTTAAGAGGAACAGAAAGCTAATATCACCCTTTAGCTATTGCTTTCTCTTTTGGAATAATGATAACCTAATTATAGCAGTATGGTGGTACTGTGGAGGTACTACGGACCCTTAGAAGCACTTAAATAATTTTCTGACTAGGATGGATCTTTATAACTTAACAAAGCAGCACACTATAAGTTGTTCTGTACCACACTCATCAAGCCTACCTTGACATAGTTCTACCAGATGCCAACTGGATCTATCATTAGATAAAAGGCATTAGCAGAGTGCTTTCTCTAAAACATCTCCATTAACCATAGGAACCCAAAAAAGACAGCATATCTATTCACCATCAAGCAAAAGGATAGAGAGTCTTTGAGGACTTACCTTAATTACTTCTTCCAAGCAGTGCATAAGATAGCCTACGTCGGCCAAGAACTCCTACCCAACATCATTCAGCAAACCTTGAAGCACCTGAAGTTCCAGGAATTGATTGTCAAAAAACTCCCTATTTCTCTAGAAAATTTCCTAACATGTGCAGAAAAATATATTAGGATTGAGGAAGTTATGACCCCTTATGAAGCCAACAAATGTAAGGCATGACAGAAATGAACTAACACTAACAAAAAGTGAAAGAACAAAAATGTGCCCCTACAAATATCCCTTAAATACACTCACTTGAATATCTCGAGAGTAAAGATGCTCATAATTGCTGAATTGTAAGGCTCGATTGCCGAACCCTTGAAGATCAAAAAAGTACTGTAACTTTTATTATGGTCAATAGCATACAACTAAGGAATGCCATACTTGCAGATAAGATAGAAAAGTTGATCCAATGCAGCTATCTAAAAGAATACATAAGTTGAATACAGAACAATCACAAAAAGTGACCAAGATTAGAAGAAATCGATGACCGCCCATGCTTACTTGGCAAAGGTTTGAAGCCAAGAGAGATGTCTTAGTAATGTGAAACTATCCTAAAAAAACATCTGAGCAGAGAGATGTTATTATCAACAACTCAGTTAGCACAACAAAAGTAGGAAATGCCCCCAAATTCCAGTAAATGCATATCTCTAAATGCCTTGTAATGTTTCTTCTTTTCTTTTTAGTTGTTACAGTAATTGAATTATAATTTAATTGACTTAATAAAAAATTTATATTTTCATCATGAATAAAAGCCAGTCCTATCAAAGCGACAACAATCTTTTTCCCTTCATTCCTATAATGAATTGTTATGAATTCTTTCTATACATCTATCTCCTTTTGTCGTGTAACACTTAGTTACAAGATCAACCTTTCCATCAGAGTCCCTAAGTGGCTCATTCCACAAAACAACCTTTCTAGAGTTTCAAATTAACTCCTTCCAAAGAATAAGCTTTCCATTGGAGCCCCAAAGTGCCTTATTCCATAAAACAACCTTTTTCGCTATAGTCCAGAAGCGGCTCTTTCCATAGAACAACCTTTTCACCAAAGCCTTAAAATGGATTCTTCCACAAAATAACTTTCTATCAGAGTTCCAAAGTGGCTCCTTCTATAGAACAACCTTTTTGCTAAACTGGCTCCTTCAATGGAACAACTTTTTGTTGAAGTCCCTGGGTGGCTCTTTCTATAGAACGATGTCTCTGTAGGAAAGTGGCTCCTTCCATGGAGCAACATCTCTATGGAAATTCCTAAGTAACTCCCCCCACAAAAGAACAAAATACTTGAAGCATTTGTACACTACTTTCTAGAATATAGTCAACTTATTTGGCATAAGCCTACTATTTAATTCCCTTAGGAATATGTGGTAGTCGCATGCAAGCCCACTGAAAACTCTCAAACAAAGAATCATCCAATTACACCTATAGTAAATGGGTTAGTATAGTAGCAGGACCTCTTTCATGATGTTCGTGCACACCCTTATGCATCTCTCTGCAATGACTTGAGAAAGTCCCTTCGAAAGGACTTGCAAAAAATCTTGATAAGAAAGGTTCAACAACTCCTTCACATGCACTCCCCATATGTTAAATTAGCGTTAACAACTTGATAACACCTAAAAGTCATTCATTTGTCTAAATGTATGAATGATAAAATGAAAAAGTGAGCTAAGCAACCGCTTATGTAAAATAAAATGCTAAGTACTCCTGAACTAATAAATTTTCTAAATTATTTGCAAAAATACGAACTCACACCAACTATTCTAAGTCAACTCCCATAGCATAAAGTGAAATAATTTTTTCTAAAATATTTGTCGATTCAAAATGCTCCTCAAATGGTTGTATCTGCTAAAAGAACAAACTATAATAACATTTGGTAAAACTAAAATGTCCCATAAAAGGTTAGCAAACTGGACACGCAAGATAGTTGCCAAAGACAAGAGCTCACTACCTAACAAGGGACCTAGCCACCCAAGCTAAATGCCCAATGCTCTCTTCACGAAGGACAAGCACCAAACGCAAGCATCCAACATGGGCACCAAATGTGGGTACCCAACTCAAGTGCCCTACATGCCTTCATCATGTAATAGTTCAATCGAGTACTCAACCTCTTAGCAACATGCCGATTCCTACCATTACACTCATACACCTACCTAAGAAACTCTACAACTACCACCCATGTAGGCTACCATTATAAGGTAAATACAAAAGCACAACCATATACGAATGATACCACAAAAGCAGTGATAATACCAATATCCACTAATCGTTGTTTCTAGACACGGTTGCCGATTGACAAATAATGAATTATTTATAGAGTATATTAAAACTTTAACACCTACAATAAAGACATGAGACTCGACAATACAATGACTTCAAAAACCATTCTATGTCTGGCTAATACTTAGCAATCTAAAGAAAGAAAAAAGGGCTCAAAAAACTACGATCTATGAGTCCTTTCAAAACTCACTAAAAGACTCTCTCAACAAACAAGCATGCCCAAACAAAGTAAAAGAAGCAATCATGGTACAAAGTGTCATCTTTTTAACTCAGACCTCTTAAAGTTACAAAGAATGGCATGATGCACCCAAAGCACTCCCTTAAGAAATGTCTCTACGAGATAGTTTAAACCCCATGAGTGTAAACAAACTCAATGTCAACAAAACTACCCACTTCGAAGATGCCTACTCAGTAGACATTTAAGACAAAAGATGATAAGTTATCTTGTATACCTATTATGACTATGAAGATAAGTTCACATGCTTGAGAAAATACTTGAGTACTTAGCAGAATACAAAACTCCACAATGCAACCTTGAGAAGTCTCTGAGATGGATAGCCCTGTGAAAATATCTAAGTCACTTGTGGAATGTAAAATGAGATATGCCTCCAATCCCACTACAATATGTAAAGCTACACACTTACAGCTGATAAGCACATGGCCAACACAAAACCTTAAAATTCTCATAGAGTAAAGTCTACATGATTGTGAGATCTTGGGAGATAACTTATTCCTTATAGACATTAAGAAATTCTCGCAGAGAGTCATAACTCTCGAAAAAGTCTACCTAAGTGTGGAACATTCAAATGAAGTCTTTCGAATTGTTCACAAAATGCAATCCTTAGAAAACATCCTCAACGCCTTTAAAGTCACACATCTCAACCTCAAAAAAAATTTCTAAAGTCCCCCCATGATGTTACACTATTCCATGTCATAAGAAAGATTAAAGGCCACGTTCATTAAAAAAAAAAATGCACCCACCTACATCCTATTGAATAACTAAGTACTGCACCAAAATACTTCTATAAAAATGTCAGTGCATTTCCTCACACAAGCACGATCACACCACTCTAAGGAGACCTACCTGGAAACTTAAACTATCACACACTTCATCACACATCACCCTATTATCAATGACACTACAATAGTCAAACTTGGCAAATTGACCAAATGCATCAATTAAACCAAGAGGCTCTTTTTGAAAGAAGAGACCAAACTTAATAACTATAGGATGTACAAAAAATGTCTAGACAGCCAAAATTTTCTCTGTCCTTCATAGAATGAGAACACTGGACAAGAGTTTTATAACTAAAAAAAGGGTCAGGTAACCCTACGCCAGAATTCAATCACCCATATTGGGTGCCCACCTCCATAGCTTACTTTGGGTGCTCGACATCGACTTCGCATGGCCACTACCTTGACCGACTACACCCAATGCAGCCAATAACCCTTAATAGTAACGCTCTCACAATTCTCTCTCTTTTCTTTCTACAAAATTTAGCTCAACTTCAACCCCAATCTGAAATGGTCCTGCCTCATAACATCCTGCTCCTCAAATTGACACATTAGAAATTCATTTTAAGTCCTTAGATAAATACAAAACAAAACTTTCCTAAGCCTTTAGACATACAAAGCAAAAAATTTATCTAAATCCTCAAATGAATGCAACAAAAAAAAAATTTCAAGTTTTTTAATGAACACAAATCGCATGCTTAACTAAATTTTGCTTGCAATAATTGATCTATTGATTGATCAAACAGATAGTCATTTTTAAGAATTAGCATAAAATAAAAATCAAAATCAGTCTTTATGTCTTATTATTAAGATGAAAATAAAATTTTTCCTATTGAAAATAGGGGGACTTGATAGTGTGGACAATATTGACTATAAAGGCAATTTGGTATGTTAACTAAGAAAATGCCCAATGAAGTAAATTAACTAATTAAGAAGAGGGATAGAGAGCCTAAGAATAAATTATAACTAAGAAAAAGTGCAAAAAAAAGTCCTAACGAGCCTAAGCTCGTCAAGATAAAAACTATAAATACTAAGCCCCAAAAAGAACTTAAGGAGAAGAGATTATTCACACAAAAAACCGCGAACTTTCACAAACTTTCAAGAAACAAAAATCTCTTTGCTCAAGTTCCAGAAGAAAAGAACCAACATTTTGCTATTTACTAGAAAGGACCTGACTCCATTTTCGTGGAGCATACAATCAATTAATAATAATCTTGTATCAAATTTTTCTGCACTTAGTGTACCTAAATGTGGCGTTAGTCATTCCATTATGTCAATTCCACATTTTAGTAATCAAAGTATACTTGATCTTTGGCTTTTCATTTGATTTCCCTAAGCGTTTCTACATTCACTTGAGATTAATAATAGACACTCTGAATTTGATTTGTTTGAAATGTTCTGCAGTCATAATCAAAAGTGTTAGTTTATACACTTCAATCAATCGTTTGAAGAAATGTAAGTCTAAGGGTAACCACTCATTTCATTTTCCAAAACTCTCTCTCTTTGCGTTGTGTATTATACACTATTACGCAAAATATTCATCAAATTTAATTTTTAAATTTTTGGAGCAAACACAGAGTAAAGACAACTTCAAACTTTACTCCAGAGTTCTCCAAAAATGTTATGATTTCAATTACATATCAATTTGTGTTCAAATATTGTATGTTAGCGCATACAATATAAAAATTGCCAAACTCAATGAAGGTGTGTAAAGAGGCAGTATAGCAGTATGGATCTAAACTATGGTGTGTAAAGAGGCAATATGGGTCTAAACTATCATGAAAAACATGTGAAGAGTGTTAAATGTATGGACACGATGCAGGCAAGGCCTCACATTTTGGAGCAATAGGAACCATTAAGCAGCATAACCTTTTGCTATTTGATAGTCACAACACAAATCAAAACTGCTAATGAAGAAATTCACTTTTTACTAACATTCTATTTGTTTATCTCATTGTAATATTCAAGAGCATTAAGTGGGTGTACCACGATACAACACTTGAATCGTCAAGGCAACTTAGAGGGAGGGGCAAAGATTTATCAAATTAAGCAAAGATCGGAAAATGATTAATGATTCAAGAATCAATTGTTTTTAGAAAAATCCAATCCAATACAAAACTCCTTCACTCTCTAGTTGCATATGCATCCCATCCTGCATGGCCCTAGCCAACACAAATGTTCAATCTAAGCAATTTTAGACATCCAATCCATAACAATGGACCCCAAAATGTTCAATCAAAAGAATCTTTAACCGAATGCATAAGACAAACCATTGGCTTGTCACCCTATAATTTCGTTTGTTGGCCTTCGTCGGTGCTATATTGGGCTTCCCATTCATGAACAAAAAGAAAGCATCAATTTATCGCCAATCTGAGACTCATTTTCCCAAGAAATGTTACAACCAACATTTTCCTAGTTAAGAAAGGGCCCATTTTGTTTCATTTTCAAAGCCCATTTGTCACATTTTCTACTATTCTGAAAATAAAACGCATTATTTTTTTATATATTTCCATCCAACATGATTTTCATTTTTAATTCAAAACACAATCTTCAATAACATATATATCTTTTTTCAATAACATATATATCTTCTCTCTATTCTATTATTTCTCTCTCTCCACCTATAACCTATTAAAACCAACATAATCATTACTTTTCTAACAATCTATCCAAATACAAACTCATTTTCAACTCATTTCCACTAACTTTTTAAATTTTAGAAATAATGAAAATGAAAATTGAAAATTGAAAATCAAAATAAAAACAAATGGGCCTTAAGCTTTTCAAAATATGTAAGTTAAATTTAAGAGTGAGCTAGTCTCAAATTGCATCATAAAAGTAGATCTTATGCAACAAGATAAGCAACATATGCATGATTGACATGAACACAACAAGAAGCTTAACAGCGGTTTACGAACATGCAAGTGTAGCAATACTTTTGTAAAGTAACAGAAGGCTTGATAAACTATGAGCAAAATGGTGGATAGGTGGAAATTTCACAATTGATTAGGTCTAAAACTACCCAAAACCTCACTGAAACTGCCATACCATCCACCATAGAGTTGCCACATCAAGCTATCAGCTACCTACTCTCAAGGCCTGAAACCTCCACATGGACAGATGGAAGACTGCAGGGAGCAATCAGGAGCGCTTTGCCAGTCCTCAGCGCCTAGGAGATAATGCACTGTTCGTTCGTTTTCACAAAATACCACAAGATTGTGATGAAGGTGCTTCCATTTCAAACTATTTGCTAAAGGAATTGCTGGAGCCAGCAACAGTTAACTGCATCCTTCTCCAAATCCTCTTTCAATTTCCTGACGTGTTCTAGTGCTTGCATCAACTCCATCTTGTCTATTGGTAACTCAGAGAAATCCTTCAAGAACTGGCGAGCTCGTTCAGCACCCCTACTTACATCATCAGGGTCCCACCCTCGCTTCCGTTTAGATCCCACCTGAATATCACAGACAATCTTAATTAATAATATCCACAAAGATAAATATTCCTTGCATGAATATATTGGTTTGGGACACCCAATACAGTTCTCTTGGGTCACCCTCATACTAAGAGATGATGGTGATAGTGAAGTGAGTAATCCAAACACTAATAATGAGAAGGAATCTTAAGAATCTTCATTTTGAGAAGATAAACATGGGCGACAACATTTGAGATTCTCAATTGGTTTCAGTCTTTTTGCTGGTCCCATATATCAAGCAATTCAGATGCCATTGCTTATATTTCCAAAACAAACTGCATTCAATCCTATAGTTGTAGATAGATTTTCCAAAGTCAGAAAACTGCAATTTAACTAAGCAAATGAGAAAAAATCTACCCCTCCTAAGCCTAATCAGGCTAGTCATGATTCAGAATCTCAAGATTGTCTCAGTGACCAAACCATACATGTGCTATGTAATTCTATATCTAAGCTCAATAAGTGGCTTTTAATGGGTAATCTGTAAGTTAAGTCCATCTTTGTAAATATTCTTGACCATAAATTTTCATAGTTAAGTTGAATCAATGACCTATTGACCTCACCTCAAAATTAGTTAAATTATTGAGTATATCCTTCCTTCTTCCTTAAT
>JACGDI010005785.1:84458-147345 GCA_014898725.1 Jacaranda copaia
CGCAAGTAGCGCTGCGATGCGCTACTGCGCAATAGCGCAAATAGCGCAGCAAAGAACGCGCTATGTTTAACCTTGTTGCGCAGTGTGACGCGAAGCGCACAGGGTGCGCTTCGCATCGCATTGCGCTATAGCGCGCTATGAGCGCTTTTGACAACTGTGTTCAGAACAGTGTTGTTTTAACTTTGGGTAAGGGAAGGGAGATGGGAAGAGAGAGATATTAGACCATAATGGTCCTTCGCATTTAGATATCTAGAAAGTTCCTTTTGTTGTTTTTCAAATGTTCGAGGTTAAATTGGTCTTTTGCTTTTCCCATCCAGATCTTCAAATGGTGGAAAGTTGAAAGGGAAATTTAGATAATTGTGAAAGGCACAATAATTATGAAAGGCACAGGGGTATAGTCAATTTTGTAACCTTATTCTCTCTAATCGACCTCCAAAGTAAAATATTTGTTTCACAACTAATTCTAATTAAATCAAACCTTTTATGACAATATTTTGATGTTAAGATAGTAGAAAACTAAGAAATATTTTACTTATTACAAAATCATCTTACAACCATGTGCCAGAGGACCAAATTATCAACTAAAGGACATTCAGATATGTAAGTATTTAGGCCCTAATTGTGTCTTGCATTTGATTGGCTGAGAGGAAATTATAGCATCCAAGAGACTCGCTAGACGGGATGAAAAATGACATCAAGTAAGGCATTTCGTTCAAGATATAGATCTAAAACACACAGCATTTATTCCTGCCTACCACTTAAGGATCTCACTTAAGGATGTCAACTAGCAAACTTGGTCGCTACCATTTGTCATACTCCAAGCTTACAATCTCATTTGGTAGGAAAACTGCCTCCAGACTATGAAGCTCAACATGCAAGTAGGTCCTAAACCACAAAATGTCTAATGATTGCTCATGAATTCTTTGGAAAACAATTATAGATTGCACATTATTTTTCCGTTCACATTCAATATAGGATCAAACCATGATAAAATTTCAACAATAACAATACCAAAATAGCATGAACTATTATTGCATTCCTTCTCAGTATAGTAAAATAAGAGGTCTTCCTTGCATCAATTTTTTTTTCATTTTTTAGGTGTAACATCATATAAGCTCATTACATTTTTGGTCCTGAAGCATATTCGAAGACAATCAATGTATGTCTTAATCAACTAAGTATTCCAATTTACTGTCATCTTGAACTAATTATCTCGATTTGTTTTTGATACATTAGGTACAATTTCATAATTCCTTTGCCTCCAATTAATTTGTGTGCCAAAACTTCTGCTCTAACAATCACTCTTAATCATCATTTAAAAGTTTGGTATAAAGTTCTCATTTAATAAAAGATCCAATTACATTATGGTACAATAGTTGTATAAGTAGATAATCTTCTTATAGCCATTATTTAAGCCTCCTTAACACTCTTCAATACTGATCAAGCCAGTATAGATGAAAGCAGAGTAAAAACCAAGAATAGCACCTAGCTCACAAGCAACTTGTGTCATTTAAGTATGAACAAGATCTTAAAATTAATAGTTCCTTCATAACTAATGATGCGACAAGCATATGAACTGCTTAACACCAGGATAAGCCTATTCATTGTTCCAAGCAAATAATTTTAAGACTGTCTGCTTTGAACCGAAAAATAACAGGCAATAGCAATATTGCCAGTTTTTTCCATTCTACAAAAACAAATTCAATGGAGGGGGTGGGTGTAATTGTCACATATCATATAATATGCAGAAGGTATTGATTTTTTCTATTTGCTGTAAGATTTATGCCCCAAAATATATTCATTCTCTTAATTCATCAGTGCTTCCTTGAGTCTCACATTATTCTATGTCCCTAACGATAAGCATTGTTTATTTTCTGGGCCATGCATTTGGAATGAGTTATCAATTTTTTAAGGATTTTAGAACTTTTTAGAGCAAACTACTGGTTTGCTACAAACATTAATGGGTAGCAAAAGAAAATACCTCCTTGGGATCATGAGGCAAAGCTGCCGTCGACGAAAAATCTTCCAATTCAGAAGCCTTCACTCGGGCAAGGGCAACAACACTTTCTGGAAAGTTAGCAAATTCTGCAACATGTATACCGAAACTTTGATCACAGGCCCCTGGTTCAACCTAAAAAAGAAGTGGACACAGGCAGAATATGTACAAACTGTTAAATAAGCCAAAGACAGTCAACAAGAAAATTCAAACTCTAAAGAGATAAAAATAACGAACCATTCCATCTAAATAGTTGGCTCACAGTAAAACTGTGATTCAGTTGGAAACAAACATAGAATCAGACAGGGCACAATAACAGGCTATTAAATCCTAGTATAACAGATAGGATTTTTTATATTAAAAAGAAATTCATTGTAGAAAAGGGTTGTTACAAGAAAGAGGACAAGTTGTCAAAAAATACATGAACAAGTTACATAAAAATCTATTACCTATCTCTCTGCAAGTCCCCCAGGATAGCATAAGATGTAGATTATTTCAGACTTCAGTATTTCTTAGTTAAGGATTGGCTATTAGAGCAACTTGACTACATAACTTGACTTTAAGTCACATGCACATCACCCAAACATTTGACCGCATAACTAGACCTCAACTGGCATGCAAATCACCCTCAAAACTCACGATCAACATTAGCATTCTATTTTTGTGATAATAGTACGCAAAAGCAGCTTCAACATGAACACTAAAACAAAGGAATATATATACATATATATGTGTGTGTATGAGTGTGTCCAAAACATACATACATAGGTAAGATAGATAGAGAAGAGCGAGCAAGACAGAGAGAGAGGGAGAGGGAGGCAGAGGAAGACCTTGTAAAGCATAGTAAGCTTGCGACTTGATGAGTCAATGTGTGCACTCACATGATAATTTGCTACTCCTGTAAGTTTGTTTAAAGATTGCTCAACACTAGTATTTTCATGAGCTAAAGCAGTCAGCTCATGAAAATGAGTTGCAAATAGTGTAGGTGCTTCTATTACTTCAATTATGTGCTCACAAATTGCCCAGGCTAGGCCTGCAGTGCAAGAGACAAAAATTCTTAACCTAGACAAATACATAGAACAACAAATAAACCCAAAAGAAGCTCTTGAAATGCTCAGGCTGAGATAAATGGCAAAGACAAAAGTTAGAAGTAAGACAACTAGCTCATGTCTAAAATTCAATTCCAACTTTAATACAAATGTTTCAGAGTGATACGATTGTTTCATGTTGTAAAGAGAATTGCTTGTGTTTCTAAGATCCACAGAAATGAATGGCCCATAGGTCCTTCCACGAAAATGCTCTCAAATTGCAAATCCTCCAATGACTCAAAAGGAGGCAAAGCAAATCCAGTCACCAAACTTTAGAACCTTTATACAAACTTTATTCAATAACACATCCTTCATTCTGCATATGATGGCCCAGGTGAAACCACATGTTGGAAACAAAAGGACCCACAGCAGTTAAACAGAATTGTCATGTCAATCCCACACTGAAATTATCACGAAAGCTGCATAACTCATATAAGTAGTACACAGGTAAAAATATATCCATAACTAATCATGCCAAAGTAGATGCATCAATTTTAAGCTTTCAACTATTTTTCACGATAAGTCTAAGTTTCAAACAGGTGCATGCTGACATGGGTTATCAACTGAATGACCATTTCTAAAATGCAACTCATGGAAATCAACAGGCTGCTTCATTCATGCAGCTGTTACTTATCCAAGTGAACCTACAGATTTCCATTGATCAGCATAAAAATGCAGAAGTTTGACACAATTTCATCATTGTAATGACTAGATTGCTAATTATTCCATACCAAGCATTGGAACACCCAGCCTAAATAAAATATTTTTAGATTGTAATGTAGACTTTTACTGTGTAGACTTGATAAAAGTGACAATAACTTAACCAGTGCATGTTTACTGAGAAACCGCATATTTACTGCATGTTAATTTGCTTCTACTAACTCTTCATTTGTCCTAATATTTTAATAGAAGGCTTTCACATATATTATTCACTCGAAGTAATGTACCTTCGATAACAATTACACTTTATGCCTTGGTAATTGTTTATTGACTTTAACACAGCAGTAACTATTTCACTTATCATTTGTTTGATAGGTATCAAAAAAATCTAGAAAGGACTATGCATAACGATTATGAATGTTTACTGAGTTTACCTGTACTGTATTCACTAAACATAAAAGTCTGAACTTTGCATATCCAGAAACAAATATAAAAGATATGTTAATTTGACATGTTGCATCTATTGATCTTATGCTTAATTGTGGGAATGGAGAATTGGGGAGGTTGGCTTAGGTAATAAATCAACACAGTGTAGACAAATGTGAGACTAACCAAATCCATCATATGTTGATGTGCCACGACCTAGCTCATCAATTATTATTAGCGACCTCTCAGTTGCTCCGTTCAAGATTGATGCAGTCTCAAGCATTTCTTGCATGAATGTAGAAACTCCGCGTAGCTATATAAGGGAAACAAGGAGGCAAAGGGTGAGGTAGATAGCGTCAGAAGAAATTGCCATTGTATGCATTCTCATGCAATAAAAACATTGCTTTTATTTCTAAAAATCATATGCAGACAGGAAATTAAAAGTTGGTTGAACATGAAGTAAGAGGAATGCCACAGCCAATGCCAATTTCTACCAGGACACACAAGTTCAATATTTTCATTTTCCCACTCAACACAAGTTGCCCCTCAAATTTGAGTAAAAAGAGAACAAAATATATGATTGTAGCACTTAATTTGGGTAGCATGGAGTTTCTCCCATAACAATGAACTGAAAAAGGCAGCAAAATCACGTTGTGAAGAAAGGAATCTGTATTACTTTTTGCCTTTCACAAATAAGTTTCTATCTTTTAAGGACAAGCTAGGCAAACTTCCACAAAAATATAGATAGATAGATGTTGTTTGCATGCTTGTTGAAATCTGCATGACTTGATATTGAGAGTATGAAAAACTTCCCATTGAATTTTGTTTTTCTCTATTTTCAGTTTCTGATCCATCTCCACGGCTTTCAATCTTTCATCATTGAAAGACCAGAGTCACATTAAAAGCATTTACTTAGGCCCATGCTTATTGATAATGAGCAGTAGGCCTAGTAAATTGCATATTGATATGCAAATTTGTGTACTACCCTCCAAATAGTCAAAAGAAGAAATCTGTTAAAGAGTCAAAAGAAATTATGAGAATAGAGGACCAGAAATCCTCAATATTGAAAGAAAGAAAGAGCAAGAACCAATGAAAGCCCACAGGCATCTTAAGAGAAGTACTCTATCCCACAAGCACTTACAATATGCTTATGCTTAAAGGATTCTAGCATCACATTCTATCAAAATGACTAGACATTAGTCATCACAGCATTGTGTTTTATTTAAGTTCTGTTTCCATGTCTTTTCAAGTTACTTAAGTAAGGGTATTTAGTCAATTGCTTATTAGGACAGCATAGGATTTTTGGTTCTCTTATATATATCATGCAAGAGCCATTAGGTCGTCGTCCATATCTGCAGATCGCTTCTTTGGATTCAAAACCCTAGAAATCCTCACGCAAACATATTTTTTCAATAAACTGACAGACATGTTTTCATCAATATGCTACACTTGTTATTTACAGTAGCAATTTTTGGCATACTCTGTGTGTGCTAAGTTTTTATAGTATAAAATAAATAAAAATATTTGTTTACTTAGTACTAATTTTTTAATAATCTCAATATGTTAATGGATACATTTACAGAAATAAAAACAAATAGTTATAATAAAATGTTAACAGTTACGTACAAAATAGATGAATTGTAAATGGAAGTTATTGCATAAGTTGTAATTATGAAATTAAAAGATAAAAGCTGAAGGACTTTCTAGGCAAATAACTTGAGAACACACCAAAAGAGGGTTGGTGCTTTATTAATGTTGGAAAGAAAAGAAAAACCTCAGATTTTTGGGAATGCAAAAAACCAAAATGCTCAATTAGGGATTTACTCCTACAATCAAGTGATTTGTATTGATTTTCTCCCTAGAATCATGCTATCCATTTTTCGTAGCACAGTTTCTATATTTGTTGGATTGTTGTTTGGAACAACACAAGATGACAATGTATTCAAAAATCCAATCTTTTTTCAATTAATAGTATAGATAATATCTGCTAAGACCTATTCTTCCCTTTTCTATGAGTTTCCAGCATCAAATTTGGCATCAGAATAGCTTTTGTCCTTTTAGGATGGCAGTTCATGGTCATGGTGGATCTGGAAATGAAGGATAGCAAGAACAAGCTGCTGGCATGCCAGATATGAATGATTGAGCTATATCAGGCTGTTCGATCACTTCAGCGACCTGAACGACTAGCAGCCAGGATGGCAGAACCTAAGGGTCAGAGCAAGGCTTTTAGGCATACTCTAGGAGAAGAAACTGATTTTGAAGAGAAGCTCAATAACTTCCATGTGCAGCCCCTCAAATCAACCAGAAGGTGGGGGACCAAACACAAAGGAATCATGTCAAGAGCGGTTGTATATCATACCAAATATCAGATGAGCCTTCAACAGTGATGCAACAAGGAACTAAGCTTGATTTTCGAAACTATTGAAGCAATATGTCACACTTTGACAATTGGTAAAGCTACTTCTGGGATATGACTTGTGAGGGAATCAGGGGCATTAGTATGTACTACAGTTTGAAAATACGCTAAATAAATATTTAGAATTTAACCAACTGCAGCAAGTTCAATTACACATAGCCTGATTTCTAACATACGAGGCTTACCTGGCAGTCACCAGCACCCACACGAGCAAAAATGCAATCACGTATGGAAATACTAGCATTGTCACATGGAACGAAAGAACCAACTTGTGCCATCAGAATGTTCACACCAACCTGCACACAAAAAGATAGACCTATGTGAACTGGACAAAATTTTAGTTAACAAGATAAATTTTCTTCTAAAAGCAATGCAATTAGGCATTCTTGAAATGATCTCAATTGTTGACTTATTGATATAGTTAGAAGTTAGAGAAAGAATTGAACCTTGACCATGAATAGCTAGGGACATTTGATATTGGAAGTGGAGAAGCCCCCTTGGCACAGAGAAGCTTAAATGTGAATATATGAATGAGATATTATCTTTTCATTGTTTATCTACCATTGCATGTTTGCGCTGGCATATAAGAAAATGCAAGTGGATAGCTAGTTCATATGTAATTGGATAGCCACAGAAAGGCATTTTCTCCAGCGATCGGAACTTAGGCTATAAAAAAATATTTAAGAATAAACCCTAAAGTTAATCTTGAAAATAAGCTCTGGCAATTGTTTCCCAGTCCTCATCATTAATGCTCATTCATAGCACAGCAAACAAGCTTATTTTTGTTCATTCTTAAAAAGAAAAAAAAAATGAAAAGAAGAAACAGTAGATTCTAGCTAAATTATGTGCTTGACCTGTCGTATGAATGTTGATTTTCCACCCATATTTGGTCCTGTGATAATCTGGAACCAACTTTTCTCCCTAACCTGCAAAGACCAATAAAAGTAGACAATGACCCCACTTCAACATAGGCCGCAAAAAGATCGTTCATCTCCCTATTATGAGAGAACTTACAAGTTTACAATCATTAGGGATAAAATTCACCCAATCTTGAGCTTCAACACAAGGATGCCTGCTCCCTTCCAAAATAATATCTCCCACATCCTGAGAAGCATGATTGTGTAAAAAGCACATTCCTATTTCTCGCAACAAGAATTCGAATGATCAATTGATCTTACTGATGGAGTGATCATTGGTCGTGTGTAAGGAGTGGGGCAGCTAGCAGCTACATCAGCAAAACTAAGTAAAACATCCAATTCAGAGAGCAATGAAGCTAATCCTTCAAACACCTGAGCAAAGAAAATATATAATAACAATACCACAACAAAAAACAAAAGCAAACATAGGGATCATTATTATAATAATTAATGCAGAACAATAGCTGGGACAGTTCACATAGGCATTCTGCAACATAGATACCTCAGAAAAAGTTGCAGCAGTTTGGACTACTCTGGCTACCAATTCTTTCTGGCAATTTTTATATTGCTCAACTACCTTTTGGTAGTGGTCGCTTAGCTTCCTAAGTTTTGTGTTTGTGAATTTTACCCCATCCTTGCGAGTTTCAAGAACAATAAAGTGGGTATTCAGCTTCTTTCTTACTTTTGGCTCCTCCTTTTTTGTAATCCTAAAGGCATGTCCATATTGTGTCCCTTTTTCTAATTTCAGAGCTTTATCAAGAGCCAGGTCAAGATCATCAGCTGCTTTTCTGTGCAAATCATGTATCTGATGTTCCAGAGACTCTTGTTCATTCTTCAAAGTGGATAACTGTGAATCATACCCAGATGAAATCATATATTCTCCATTCTCAAGTTGATCAAGGTCAACAGAAGCTTCCACAAGACCAATGAACTTATTCAAATGGTTATCATCCATCCAGTTTTCCAGAGGATCCAAATACCTTTCCTTGATTAGTGAAGCAAATTGGCCATTGTACTGCTCCAGTGCACTTTTGATGAATGAAAGTCTGATGCTTGACTGCACGCCACAAAAAGAACCAGTAAATGATACATGCTGAGATAATGAACAAAATTATTAACCCTCTTTTAGCAGTTCAGAAAGTGCAATAATACATGTACTTGAGCCTACATGAAAGAACAGAAATTTCAACATCAATCTTTTGGTAAATACCAAACTTCCAAACAAAGAATGAGCAAGTATCTGAACAAATGAAATGGTTAGAGACCTTAAAGAAAAATTTGGATTTATACGAAACAATATCATATTCCTTCTGAACTCCAAGAAACTATTCCTCCTTATTTTGAATGAAAACTGCGTAAACTCAATTTACTAATCATATGTCCAAAGAGAGGATAAAAAAGAGATCAAAAGCACCCACAAAGAAAAGTAACAAGAATGTTGCATTCTTTTGAGCAATGAAAACCAACAACTTTCTTGATCTCTTTAGTTTTCAGTTAAGCCTGCTTGCAGATTAATAAGTTTAGAGGGCTGCTATTCTTTATTCTGAGCCCTGCACACATTCAACGTGCAATTTGTTTCCTGCTTATCCATCAAAATGCATATCTTGTCAAATAAGGGGTATACTTATGAGTGCATGATTCTTTAGGGTTAAAATAGGTAGTGTCCAGAACCAATCACCCTTAAATAAACAGCGAATGCAGAATAATCTTGGTGTTCTTTTGGTACAGGATTCTTGAATTACTGCCACAGAATTCAGAGTAATTACTAGCAATGATCAAACGCATTAAAATGTTTTTAATGAAGCATAGAAAATTGAACCATTTAATTGATGATCCTCACACTGATGCACAAAAAGACAATGGCATACAGAGGATGCAGAAATTCTCTCTTTTGCAGTAGAATTCCATGGTGCCCACAAGCTAACCCTCAAAATATAAATAAAGTGAAAAATAAACCAGGTCACATGTGCTGGGGTGTGTCAAAGAATGTAAATAAGTATTTTTTCCCCCAGGCATAAATGATCTCTCGAACTGGTTTATACAGTCCTCAGGCTGCTCCACCCATTGCCTTAAGGTTTTGGGTTTTATCCTTCTATATTGTCAAACATTTAACTATATATTGGTCAGCTAAACCTAAGATTAAAGTCTATTTAATATATTTTAAGTTTTTAGATTGCTTTTTGTTCATTATATTTAATACAACTAGTAAATGGGAAATTTCATGACCATACTTCCTATGTATGATAGTTGAAGTAAGAAATATGTTCCATTGTAGGACATATTCCTCAAAACAAGTTATCAAGGTGTTTTAAGCGATAACTTGTTAAATTTTGGAAGATGCACATACGCACAAATGCCTTAGAGACCACGAGAAAGTATGTGGGAAAGGGTTAAACTATTTTTATTTGGTTTGAAGCACCAAATTCTATAATGATCTAAAAATGGCAACAATATATGTCATCTTACCAAAAACAAAGGCCAATTGAGCATAATTTATTGCTTATTCAAGCTAAAAAATTTTATTATTTCCTATGATACTTGAAAGTTATGAACAAGAAAATGCCCTGAGCTGGGTTTTGGGTGGTCCACGATTGCATGAGCAAGCAAGTGGCTTTCTAGTCAAACTTAACGACCTAACAGTTACTGGTCCATCCTCATGCATAGATCTAGAACTGATATAATCATTGGATAGTAGATTAAGATATATAAGTAGAGCTAAAGGAAAATAGGTGTATCCTCTCTTGAGAACATAAACAGATGGATCAACCTACAATACCCACAACATACAGTACAATCTCAATGACGCCATGTGATAAATGTTGCTCAGTACACACAGCAATATGGGTAGCAAAATATCAAAAACAACTACTTCACGAGGGATTATAATAAGTTGAGATACCATTAGGAATTTTTTTGGTCAAGCGCTTGACTGATTGTAAAGTGCAGGCATCTGGAATATCAAATTCATGATACTAATCTGATTTTGTTGAATGCTCAATTACAGCGTACTCATGCATGCATATACCTCACGACATTAAGGAGCAATTTTTGCTCAACCATAGAAGCCAATACATTTTTTAACTAAATCTTTTTAAGGAAATTTGGTTGTATGGTAAACTAGACAAAATAATATATTCATACTAGATGTTCATGGAATGATATTTCAGTATAAATTTAGAGATGACAGGTTATGCCTTCAAAGATTAAAAGGTAATCAATGCTCTAGCATGTCATTTTTCAGTTGTCTACTCTTCATCTTCAAATCTTGTATAATGGGATGGAATGGAAAGAACGGTTATAATGCATTCGGATAGGGTAAATTTTTGACAATAGATTAAAGCGAAGGCAAGAAATATATGAGACATAAGCTAATAAAGATGGGTCATACTAGACATTACTAACCCCATTATTACATAAGTTCCTATAGCAGTAAGTACCAATAGGTAAAGATAAATAACTGTCATATATAGCATAATAAATCTGCACTAGAATTCAAGGTAACTCAAACACCTACCTGACCAAATACAATATTGGACTGTAATAGACAGAGAAATAAGATGATAAATAGAACCAAATTTATAGCTACAAAACTCTGAAACTATAGGTTTATCTTAAGAAATATATGAATAAACAACAACTTCATTCTAAAATTCTAGCTCATGGACAACCTAATGGTATTTTCTCTTTTTCTTTCCCTAGTATATTATTAGGATGATTTTTTATTCAATTTTCAAGTATATATCAAGTAAACTAGAGAATACCTGATAAAGCTTTACAATGTGAAGTAGACTTGCTCTTTTCTTCTCAAGACAGCGCATCAGTCGCTCTATATCTGAAATTCGTTTCAAATGCTGCCTTAGATCTTGGCGTAAGGCAGTATCCTCCACAAAAGCTTGTACCAAATCCAGCCGACAGTTTATCTCGTTTACATCCAATAAAGGTTGTTTCAGCCACATGTGCAGTAAACGCTTGCCCATTCCTGCAGTACAGGTTTTATTCAAAAGACCAAATAAGCTAAAGTTTTTGTTAGCATCAGTTTTGTTCTCCATGACATTCAGTGCCCTCATGGCAGCAGAATCTAATCTCATGTAACTATCAAGATCGTATCTTTGGATCTTGTAGCTAACATAATTGCTCTCATCTGCAAGTAGATCAGCATAAGACATTATACACCCCAGAGCCCCAGGTGCAAATTCAAATGCAGCAAGCAGATCTCTCACTGGATCTATAGAACCTTTCACAAGCCTACCAAGATCTTGTACTAAATCTCGTCCTTTAAACTCAGCTTTCTTCCTTTCAGTCACCATAGCACCACACCGAGACAATGCATCATTCAGTGATCGAAATTCACTAGATTTGGCAATCTCTACAGGCAAAAGGCATTCCTTGCAACCAAGAGCAACAAGAGCTGACTCCACATTTGTGAAGTGGCTATCATCAGGAAACTCTGCTAATCCAAGTATCCTCTTAGCAAGGTCAACAAAGCTCAATCCAACAGTGCAACCATTTTCACAAAAATTTGCAATGACAGCCACAATCACTGGAGTGTCTTGCATTTCATTATTAGCAAACAGAATTTCTTCAAAACTGCCTAAATTTCCAGGGGTTCCACTTTTCACAATTCTCCAATTTGCTCCACTGCCCTCATACAATTCGAGAGTGTGATCAGTCCTCTCCAAAAGAAGGTCTCTGGCCACTGTCTCAAACATGTTTTTACTCACACTGACACTAGAAATGGCATCAGATCCACTTCCTAGCTGGCGCACGGCAGTTGTAGTGTGGTAATAGGTCTTTGCAATGAACATTGCATTCTCACCATGTGTAGTATAATAGTCCTGCCAAAAAATTGGAACAAGTCACTTTACTAATAAAACCAAAAAAATGGCAAACATAGCAAATCAAAGAATTCTAAGATAGAAATCAAGCAACTAAAAGTAGTACTGATTATACATAGATCATATCATAGAATCAGAGAACCAGACATGTGATGCTTGCATAAAATTACCCATCCAAATGAGTGTTATTTTCCTTTAAAAAATTATTTTAAATTGCAAAAACTGGGGAGAGCATTATGGATGGTAGCTTTCACATGCATAGAGAGAGCACACCATCTGTAGCAACCAAGGAAAACATTAGATACAAAAAGTATAGTCACAATGAATTGGGAACCACTTAATGCAAGATATAGTTGGCAAAATGAACTGCTTCCTTTGTCACTTTTCTAGTTAAACATAGCACAGTTTCTTTTTGGATTGTCTCACAAAAGTTAATTTAGTGAAATGCAAGTCAATTAATAGGTTCCGAAAAACCATTCTTAAGTTACTACTTACAAATTGAGGAAAAGAAGAACAATGACAGACAAGTTAAAGACAATTGCTTGTCTGTTGTCTAAGTTATGATGACACTGCAATTAATCCAAGCAAAATTCGTAATAAAAATTTTAAGAAATCTATCTTTAAAGGTCAAGAATCATCATTAATTCAGAGTTTTGGTATTAAGATGATTAATGTCTTAGTGCCTCTAGTACTCCAAAGTTTGACTGGCCTATGACATGCAACTTTCAATTTGATATTCTTACTTTGCCCTCCAGAACTACAGCATGCTTTAAATAGAATTCCTTCTCTTATAGCAGCCAAAAGACATAATATATTACAAGAGAACGTCTTCTTATTCTACGATCAAAGTCAAGGCTTTTCGACCAATATACTGCACACTGCGACTGACACAGACACAAAAGCACACTTGCAAAAGGGGGACAAAAGGGGCACTAACCCGTCGATCAAAGAATCGTACAGCTCTAGGATCCTGCAAATAGAAAGATGAAAAGTACTGTCAGCCGTCTTTTTCTCAATATCATTACATGATAACATTACTCCATGTCTCACTTTAAAAAAAACTTAAAGAATTGCTTACAGTGGGTAGGCTTTTGAAGAATGAGAAAAACCCTTGAGCTTGTTTAGCATCTACCACATATTAATTGATAACGATATCAACACAAAAACAAAGAAATTGATGATCCAAAACAATGTATTGAAACTAGGGTTCGTTTGTACCGAGTTTGAGTTCGGGAAGCTTGTTCTGCTCCTCAAAGTTGTCGCCCATTTTATTGTAAGAGGGGCAAAATAAGGAACTTTCACCAGCAATGCGACGGGAAAATTTCGCCCAGGCTCGTTTGCATCCACTTCCCACTTAGAACTTGAAGCTCTTCGTAAATTTGCACATTTCTAGTACCGTGTAGAGTGTTAGTAAGTGGGGTTTAAGGATATGACTATTGGCGGGAAGAAGTGGAGGTTTCTTGGGAACTAGCGGCCGCGAGATCCCCAAAGATCTCCCTTGCCTTTTGATTTCTTTTGCATTAGGTCGCAGAAAAATTATGCAATACTAGTAATTTTTTACGTGTATTAAGCATTAAAATTTTTATATTACAAAGTAAATAAAATTTTCAATAATCTTTGCACACCTAATACTAATGTGATACATCGTCAACCTCTTACGAGTTTGACGCAAATCCACCATCCCGAAAAAATGCCCAAACAGCCAAGTCAACCCCAAAAAATTCATACCCCTAACTAGGAATAAGGCGACAGCATTTAATGTTATAAGAACACAGTAAGTCATTTATCCAATTTCATTAATGATTGGTTACGCCACTCACAATACAAAAAGCTGTCAGATAAATGTGCATAGTGCGCATCTTTACATATCAAATCAACTTGATACTAGATATGCACCCTTAGGAAAAAGAGCGCCGACTTAAAAGGGATCTTTATAGGCCACCAAAAGCATATTAGTATAAACACTATGCCATCTCCCTATGCATAGGCCCTTCATCTTTACATTCTATCCCAGCTAAATTTCATATTTCTTCCTCTATAATTGACTGACTTAAATATCGTAGGGTTTTAGTCGAGGACCACCTCAACAAACCTAATGGGACTTTCGTGGTTGTAGAAAACTCTGACAATTTATCAGACTTAACATTATTGCAGTTGTTTCAAAACAATTGGAACTCTTATGACAACATTAGAACATGCCAGAGTCCAGCACAGGCCCCTTTCTAATAGTAATCAAGAAGCCACCATAAATGGGCTCAATAATGCACCTCGAGACAAAATAAAGCCCTAGTGCAACCCCCAGGGCCAAGAAGAAGTAGCAGATTCCATGCAAGAGATCTCTAGCATCACATCATCCACAATAAGATCGAAAGCAAGACCAACACTGGCAGAACTCCATGATTGGTAGGAGGTCTTAAACTAAGTCTAGCAGTTGAACAAAAAGCTTTAAGACATCTCAAGAAAACATTTAGAGCATTTGGCCAAGGAAAATGAACCCCAACAATGAAGAAAGGGCAAGGAGTCCCCATTTGTCCTGAACAATGTGGACAAAATAGTACACTCAAACAGCAAAATCACAAAAGGATTACCCCGATATAACAGATCTATGAACCTATATAAGCATCTCTTAAAGTTCAAGCACATCATGCAACTATATGGGCAACAAACATGCCAAGATTGTCATCACCATTTTTCAAGGGATAACATTGGACTGGTTGTCAAGTTAAGCCCTCAATCTATCTATTGCTATTATGAATTGTGGGACAAGTTTTTGTATCAATTTGCCAGCTGCAAATCTAAACTGCCCCACACCAATCTATACTCTGTCAAGAAAAATGAAAGAGGGTCCTTCAAAACCTTTTTACTCATTTTAACAATGAACTATTAAAAATAGATAACCCTCAGGTGGATTTTCTTGTTGACATTTTGTTTCTAAGCTTCGACATAAAGATTATGCCAATGCTCTAGTCAGTGAATGACCCTAAACATAATAAAGAGATGAACATAATGAAGTTCAAGGATCGAGCACAAACAAAAAGTCAAAGCTAAAGTTTGATAAGGATGATAAGGGCCAAAAAGTCAATTGTCAATAAAGAGATTTCATCACTACACCCCATTAAACAGGACCAAAAAAGAGGTGTTAATGGCTGTTAAAGGATAGGATATCTGGGAGAGATTAAGAAAGTTGCTGGAGAGATGAAAAACAAAGCATTCCCAGAAATATTGCTACTTTCATCAGCAAAAAGGGTACAACATAAAGATTGCTTTCAATTACATGATGAGATTGGATGTCTCATCTAACAAAAGCGCATCGAGAAATACATTATGAGCTATCACAATGCTAAAGATGATGATTGACCCCATACTAGGGAGAGATAATGCAGTCCCCAACACAACATCAAGAATGGAATGGTCCCAGACATCATTAATACCATTGCTGCTAGAACAAGCAAGTGACAACACGAGGTCCTTTAGGAAGACAATGCAAAGACATCTAATCAGTAAAGATTATGGCCAAGGAATCATCTTCCATGTGTCAACCAATTCGAAGCCTATCGCGTTCATAAATAACAACCTCAAAAATTTGGGAAGGCGTCATTATGAGTTGCAACATAACTTCCCTATGTTGATCACACTAGAAGTCGCCAATTACTCTGTTTGCAAGATTTTAATTGGCAATGAAAGTTCTACCAACATACTTTTTCTTTCCACTCTAAATGAGATGGACATTTGACCCCTACATATAGTTAGTTAATATCCCACTTGTTGGGTTTCACTACTAGAAAAACTGTAACTAGTGATAGAATTTGTGAGGACTTGTCAAAATCCATTACAAAAATGGATTTTTGTGATGTCTAATTTTGTGATTGATTTTGCAATGGATTTATGACGATTTTGAAGTGTCAACTTTTTGATGACTTTGCAATAGAAATCATTTTTCATGAATTAGCAATGAATAAATGAAAATTTGAGACAAATAATCAACCATCGTAAATTTGTCTGCTTTTGTTTTAATTTTATTAATTACCATTTGTTACGGATTCTGTCTGTTACAAAATTTATTTTGTTTGCATTGCAAATTTGATAGACTTTTTTTTTGAAAAAATACTATGCATTCTATAATGTTCAATTTGAAATCTATATTCAACCAATACCAATAATTCTTCACATTAATTATTAATTATCCATACACCAATACTTATAAATTATTTCACATAAAATTACATCAAGCTAAATTATCAATATTCCCAACTTGAAATTTTTCAAAAATACGAACATCAACTATTAAAACAAATCAAATTTCATAGGTTCTTTTCTAAATAACAACATTTACATCTTCATTCAATAAAGACAACTACATTTTTGATAACAAATATATATAGAGATTCTTCCAAAATATTTCAAACATAAATTCAAAACTACATGAATCTAAATTTCAATACCCAAATAACAATAACTCAAACCAAATAAATATATTTAACTCAACAAATACAATAAACTCTTGAAAAACTCGTTCTCTTTGATAAAAATAAAAAATTATAACTACATATAATGAACCAACAATATGTGCTATATATTTGAAATGGAAAATGTAAAGACTTTTTGTACAACCAATTCAAGAATTGCAATCAAAGCATCCTTTGTGTTTTGCACTTCTCATCATGACTACATAGATAATCTACTCAATTTTTATCAAAATCAAACTAACATCATAAATTTAAAAGTATAATTTATATTACAATAAGCATCTAACATATAATATAAATTACAATCTAATATAATCCATATTGTCCAATATAAACCAAATCCGAATTGAAATATAATTAACAAAATAATACTAAAAAAAACACCTTACTCAATGTAAAGATTTTTACAAAATTCCAATACCTTGAGATATCCAAATCAGCAATATCACACAATAAAAACAAAATTAGAATAATTAAAAGAAAAAATTATATAAAAATGAGAATAGGAAATTGGCCGATGTTCCCCAAATCTACAATATTACAACAAAAATAAAATTAGGATAATCAATATAGAAATTCAAACTAAACCAACTTACATTCAATATAAAAAACTAATATATAATTTAACATAAATCCAATAGATAACCCAAACCTTAATCAAACACATAATTCACAAAATATAAATTCAATATAATCAAACATATATTTCATTATAAACCAACATATAATTTAATATAAATCCAACATATAACTCAAATTCTAGTTGAACATATAATTTACAAAATATAAATCTAACATAATCCACATATAATTCAATATAAATGTAAATATATATTAAACCATTGTTTAATACATAATTCATAAAATAATAAGAAAAAAAATTACCCTGCTCAATTTGAAGTAATCAACATGCCCAAATGCCTGAAAATTTTCCAAACCTTCAATATTAAAATAAAAAAATATGAAATTAATATAAAATCAAATAAATTTAAAAAAAATCTTGCTAGCATTAGAAAATGCCGCATCCGTGATTGAGGCTGACCATCTTGTGCGGGCACGAGGCCAGTGGCCACACATAGGTTGATAGGCTAGTAGCTGCATGAGGCCTTGCGTGGCTATTGGGCTGATGTGACCTTGCATGGCAACTAGCAGTAGTCATGACCACTACTGCTGGCCTCATGCGGCCAGTAAGCTTGCCGACTCACTCTGCTGACCGACGAATTAAGTTGAATAAAAAAAAATAAAGAGAGAAGAGGAGGAGGGAAAATGAAGGATAAAACTTACCTAGTGAGAGGAGGTAGCTAGTTGATGCAAATTTAGGGCTAGTGCAAAATAATTTTTTAATGTTAAATTCAAAATTTAAAATTTTATTTTATATATAATATTTTATTTGTTAATTTAAACTTTAGATTTTAAATGTTGAATCTTCAAACTCAAATTTTATCCCTAAAGTTTATTTATTATGTATAATTTTCAAATTTATATTTTGAAACCTTTTAGTGTTATATTATATTATACTATCAAGAATGATTTTATTTTATGATGAATTTTTTAATATTAATTATTTAAGCTTTAGATATTTAAATATCATTACCATATAAATATGCATATTTATATATATTATTCCTTATGTATGAAAAAAAATAAAAATTAAATGATAGATAAAAAATAAAAATTTAAAAATTTAATAACAAATAAAAGTTAAATGACTGAAGTCTACAACTGAAAAGAAAAGTATAGAGTTAATATAATGACTTTATCATTTTAGAAATTTTTAATGGAATGAATAACATTACCTCTACTAGTGTATATATTGTGTTAAATTATTTATTCTAAATTAATATATGTAATAATAAATATCATAAAAGATTACTAGTGTAAAACATAATGCTAATCTTACTAATGAATCAATTATACTACTTATAAATTTATATATTATTATCTTAATATATTTTACTCATTGTTTTCACCTGTAACACATAAATAACATCTTCATATATCATCAAATGTTTTCTAATATTGTCGTAACTGTTTTTTTACATTAATTAAAATATAACATTATTGATTGTAATATATATATATATATGACTAATATGAGTTATAAAACATTAATTACTAATATATAATTTGTATACAATAGCATTTAATCATTTTAGAATAGTTAATCTTCATTTTATAATAATTAACACATTTACTTAAGGTAATGAGATAATATATCTTCTAGTTAATTAGAATACATAAATGTGTATTGAAGTTAAATTTATTAATTCATTATAATTTTTTTATATATTAATTATATTTAATATAAAGTGTATTATTTGCATAAATATATTAATAGTCAAAAGTGTTTACAACATAATAAATAAAAAATACGCATTTACTAAAGGTAACGAGATAATATATCTTTTAGTTAATTAGAATACATAAAAGCATATTGGAATTAAATTTATCAATTCATTATAAATTTTTTATATGTTAAATATATTTGTAAGAAAAAGTATATTATTTACATAAATATATTAATAGTCATAAAATATTTACAACATAATATATATTTTATATTTTGAAAAAATTATAAATGATAAATAAATAATTTATTATTAAATTTACTACTGAAATGCATTTTGTGAGTGATTATACGCCTAAAAGGGGGCTGAATTAGGCTTAAGAGATTTTAATGCAGCAAAAGCTCATCACTCAAAATACTTTTGGCCTTTCAAAACCTATTTAAGTCTTTCATAGAAAAACAATCTTAGTTACTGATTGGAATTTGTAAGTACCAGTTGGACCAGTGATAAGAAAAGTAGTAAAAATAGAAGTAAATAGATATTGATATTTATAAAGGTTTAGCAAGCCTATGTCCTCTACTTAAACTTTCACTTAGGATTTTAAATTTGTCACATTAATAAGTGTATAAGAATGTTTTTACAAATAAAATAGTAGTTTGACAATAAGAAAAGTTTAAGGAATAGAAACACCCTAGCAGGGTGAAAACCAGTTCTTCGCAAAGAGCTGCATTGGAATCCCAAATGGGATGAGGCAAGTTCCAGAGCAATGTGAATCCTACTGCTTGTGAACAGGTCTGAGGGAACTTTTGCTAGATTCATTTGCACAATCTCTGTGGATTGATACACAAGTTATTGCCACTCCGTACGGCAAGCTCTAGTCTCTTCTTCCAAACTTGAACTAAGAACACTATAGAAAGTTCTAGGCAGTATTACACCCAGTGGTTTATTCACTTAGAGGTCTTTAGAGCAACCAAGCGCCAATTTGTCCTCTTCACAATGTCCCTCAAGAGCAGATACAACTCCCGTCTCTCTTCACCACTAGGTCTTTCAAGACACAAACTACCCTGTCCTTCTCTCCTCAAAGTTCATTGAAGGCAAGCTCCACTGGACCTTCTTCACCACAAGATCCTTCGAAAACACACGTAGAGTAAGGAATTAGCAACAATTAAGTATAAAAGCGTGTAAGAGAGTATCACACAACTTCTCAAGACACTTAACAAAAGTCTCTTTCGACTTAGTGATCACCTCAAAGTTGCTGCATAATTTCACTTTTATATGCTTGATCCAACGGCTATAAGTTCTCATTAAGGCAAGAACCCATTGGAAATTAATAAGGAAACAAGTTAACGTTGGTAACCATGCATTTATACCTTACACAATGGATAGTTCAATAATTGCAGCATGATATGATTTATTTCCTAAGTTATAAAGATGCAAATCAAACTATAATTTGCAGGAAATCTTTTATTTATGGGAAGCAAATTCCACCACATGACAGATTCCAGCAGTTAATAGTTAAATGGATTCCGGCAGATAATATGCATACTATTTAGTGCATAATCCAAGAAATAATTTTGTCATACCAAAATAATATAAATCGTAAAAGGGTTAACACATTTTCATCACAATTTTTTTTACACTATTTTCATATTTTTGCGACAATTTTTTCTTCCCATCGTGAAAATCTTATTTTAATATTATTATATTTTTGCAATGGATTTTACTTTCCATCACAAAATTCTATGTTTTTAAACCTTCTTTTTAAATTTTTTCAATTGATTTTACTTTCCATTGCAATTTTTTTTCATTTTTTATTTTTCATTTGTTATTTGTGAGGAAAAATCTTCAATCACTTTTAATTTTTTAATTTTTTTCTTTTTTTTGCAATCCAAAAGATATTTAATTTTTATTTTTTAATTTTATGATAGAATATTTTTATTGCAAAGTAATAAAATTAAATTTTAATATATTTTGAGTTTTGTGATGAATTTTTTTGTAATGGAAATTTTTATCCATTTGCGACAACAATAATTTAGTAGCGATTCCAATTTTGTTAGTAGTGTTTAGGGGGGTCCCAAATTATACCACTTGGGTTAATACAACTACCACCACATTAGGAACCGCGTCAAGGAGGAGGACATTGATGGCGCAGTACCTAGTAATTTATGTCCCGTTCACATATAATGCAATTCTAGGCCAACCAACACTCAGTAACTTCAAGGCAGGTATTGAGGAGTTAGTTTGCAATATCGAAGAAGCATGATAGTATTATGCTTTGTCAGTCAATTATAAGCGTCTAAAGCATTGCAACCTCGGCCGTCTAATTAGAGAACACGGTTGACCAAGAAAATGAGGCTTAGAGAATAAAATGGCAAGACGTGAATGTGGCCATATCTAAATAACAACCTCAACAAAATGACTACGTCACAAAATAAAGAAACTCACTACTCAAGGAAAGTAGGCTTTTCACTGTGCAAATTATCATTTTATTAGGCAACCTTGCTTGTTTATTTAGCTTTCTTCTTTTATCTTTTTTTAATTTTGTATTCTAAAGATGTTTCATCACAATGGAACTTATGTTTCAATCACAAAATCATAAACCTACATTTTTATGCTCAAAGCAAAATAGCTACATTGCCTATATCACAAAATATAGCAAAGGTAATCGAACTTAAAGAAGTAAAGAGCATATTGCTATCCATTCAATTTAAATCAACATGGCCTAACAACGCTACTACATCTGCAAAAAATAATTATATGTGCATCATCCCAACTATTTTACTAATTGACACAAACTCCTTGATGATAATAGTCGAAACAATATGCACCCAAACTTACTAATGAGAAAGGGCATTGGTTAAACATAATTATGTGGCTCGAAGGCACTGACCAACCACTTAAAAAAAATTCACTTGCCAGACTCCCCAATGAGAAAGGCAAACACTTACTAATAAATGGCACCAAAAGCTACCATCAATCATATTATTCCTTGTTGAGCATCATTGCCAACCTCAATAGCTGAAAAGGAATAATATCAGGAGAGGGAGATAAACAAGTGCACATCCAGTCAAAAAAGAGCAACCATGAAACACTACAACAACCAGCACAAATGAAAGAAAGTCAAAAAGTAACAATTAATTGCAATATCCGATGTTCAAGTGATTAAAAAAATGATTCGGTTATATCCCAAAAAGAAACTACAATAAATACACACATGTGATGGAAAAATGGTGGACAACTTTAAGATCCCTCAACTGAGGGTGTTGCAAGATGGTTTTCGGGAGAACCAACTCTAGAAGTGAAAGAGCCACCCTTTTTTTTCTTAGCAACATAGGCACCTTTTTTTGGCCGCCATTCTCCACAAGTTCCAAAGAAAACTTACACTCCTCTGGAATCTCTACCTCTTCATCCTCCTTGGAAGTTGGGGAAAAAAGGTTAATGGTCATTGATAAACAAGGGTCGATTGTAGTTTATCAAATTAAACCCCTGAAGTGCAAAGTTATCTCACAGCCCTATTGAGACCTCTCTATAAATCCTTGCCATCCATATTCAAACAAGCTTCCTCATAGGTAAGAGACTTCATAAAGGTAGTGATAGTTGATCTCCTATCCTCTAGAAGCCAAGAGTTAAAAGTCGACTAGACATCTTTGGTAGCAAATTCTTCACCCCGCTTAAAGCCATGTGCCTCGGCAACCTTCAGTTCTTCCTTGAGCTAATTGACCCTCTGTTTTAATTCACCTACTTTTGCCACTAATTGGATCTTCTCATCCCAGACCTTTTAATAGATCTTTGAGGTTGACTTGATTGAAAACGCGCCCATTAACTCTTCTACCTTTGAGTGAAGTAACTCTATCTCTGCTGCTTTCTCTTTGAGAAAGTTAGCCGATTCACCCTTAAGTTCTTTCACCAGGGCCATCCATTTTTTCTTGTCCTCCATTTCCACAACATCTCAGTGATGTAAAGTATAGGCATTTTGGGCTATCTACAAAAATGATATGGGTCAGGTCGTGCATAAGGAAAATCAAAGTGCAAAATAAAAAAGCGACAAAATAGTAAAAAGATACCAAATTATGATGATAAGAGAACAACTGCACATCCTGCAACCTAGGAGCCCCATCAGCTTGTCTTTATCCCTAGGGAACAATTGGGAATTAAAGGCTTCCCAATAGGTCTGGCCGTTAAATGAGCCATAAATAGTGCTATACTTATTGCTCACATTCAGGAAAGTGGGGTTTAAGAAAGAAACACAAGTCTAACTAGGATTTTCACGACATGGCAAACATATGTACAACTAACTTTGTGAATGGACGATTAAGATCCCAATCACTGCTGCTTAGGCAAGCTTTTTTGGATTTGGTGGCAAAGGGGTCAGAATCCATCAAACCTCTTCCTTTTCTATCCCTAGAGGAGGTGGGGGAAGGCCTTTTCTAGAGGGCTTATAGAGAAAGTGAAAGATGGAGAGGGATTAGGATCCAACTATTAAAATAAAAAATAAGCAAAAATAAAATCAATTATATCTTTTCCAAGAATCATAATCATTCACTAAATAAGGATTTGAAGGCAAAAAAATTACCTTTGTGAGTAAAAACAAAGTATTCTACTAGATCACTCCAAAGACTTCTTAAAGGGATGATCTGCAAGCTCCAATGGTTGCATCTTATTGCTCCCCTTTCAATGCTCCAAAAATATGTAAATTTGGTACACCAAACCACCTTTGGAACAGCAGCCTTGTGACATAAAATCACTGAAAAATGCAGCCTTTGGATTGCTTAATTATTCCACCAAAATCAGCCACAAAATGTTCATAAATGAATTTCTAAGTTCACCAAGTGTAGAACCTCAAATGTAAAGTCCATGCACCTAGGATAAGCTCTCAATCAACCTCACTTTTGCTAGATAAAGAGAGGAAGAAGGTGATGGTAGAAGTCGCGGTTTTGGAGGAGAGAATTTTTGGTGCAATTATTCAACACATGAATACATCACACTTTTGGAGGAAAAATGAGAGAAATTCCAACAAGCCTCAAATGGCCAACCACATGTCCTATTTATAGAGGTGATGGAAACTCTTGGCCTATCACACCCTCCATGCATCCTGGCCAACTTGCCAACTTGTATGTACATTTTGCATTTTAATTAACATTTACATTTCATTTCATTTCATGAAATGCTAATTAACTTAAATTCAAATGGACTCTTATATTTGATTTCCCTCCAAATTTCAAATTCTCAATATAATTAAATTAACTCTTTAATTTAATTAATTTAATTTAACTCCTTAAGTTAACTTAACTAGTTATTGTCATATAGCACCAATTAAATTAATAGGCACCAATTAAATTAATACCTGAATTTAATTGGCCTAATTTAACTTTTTAAATTATTCTGATTAATTTAACACTTAAATCAATCAATCTAAAAAATGACCAATTAAAATAGTCAATGTTTTTGCCCTCCAAAACACATAGCATGAATTTTCTAACTCTTTAGAAAATTCCTCTTGTCAAATAAAAGCTTCCTTAGGCTTTTGTGTGTGACCTATAAGGTTTATCCATTCATTGGATAGGGGCTCACAACCCATTGTGATATTTTGAATTGTTGAAAAAAATCATATTAGTTTAAAGTCCTTTAAACTAACAAGTTTTTCAATTAATCTCTATTAATTGAAGAGTAACCAATCTCCTTGGTTGATGTTTAGCAACCAGCTCATGGAGCTCAACTAATTAGATGAATGAATTATATCATGATGAACCATTATAGCTTATGCTTGTCATGCAAATATGGTCATTCTATCTCATATCTTCCAAAAGAAGCCTAGGGTAAGATATTTGTTGGCTTCTTAAGAGCCTTAATAACTATGTCTCTACATCCAATGTTTGATTCCCTTTTATGACCTCAACTTTGAAGAACACCTTTTCCAAATTGTCATACTATTTTGTGCAAGGTTTTCTTGGAATCGATTATTATAGAATACATGGGAGATGCACTTGTTCTTCACAACAACAAGAAGATGGATCCCATCTTGGATCTCACCAATCTTCATGCTTAAGTAGCTCATGCCCAATCTCAATCCCATATGACCCACTACATGGTTGGGGAAGAGTCCTAAACATAAGGTTACTATGGATCCTTAGATCCAAGAACTAATTATATGCACTATCATAAGCTTGAGGACTTGTTACTACTGATATACCACTATAGCTATCTACTAAATTCTCTTAACAGGCCTTCAATAAACTTGTTCTCTAACAAGCACCCACTAATATACATCCGTGTCTTGCATAGATTACCCATGAAACGAAGCAATATCCAACCTCTTGGAATATGCATCATTATTGCAAGTCTATCAAATCTTATATACTTTATCTTATAAGATTTTATGACTTGGAATACTTTAAAATCATGACTATAAAGACTTATTTCATGATCGCCATCACATGCATGACCAAGTCCCGTAGTGTAGTATAATTTAAGGGCTTCAACTAAATACAAGTGAAGAATAAAATTCATAAGATAGAGATGGCCATTTAATAAGAATATCATTTAATCAAAATTGTATCATAAGAGAAATAGTTTTACGTGCCAATCTTATTGGCTTATAGGGCATTATTCCAATAATAAGTAGGAAAGGCAATAGCAAGGATCTAGCAGGGGCACCAATTGACAAAGTGGCAGCGAGGTCGAAGAACTCGCTCATGTGGTAGCACGACAACCAACCAACTGAGTGAGCAATCTTGCTAACCTCTTATCACTATTCAACATCTCTAGAGCTTGGCCTATGGTGTTAGCAAACCTAACAACCATGGAGAACAAAATGCAAACCTAATGCCATAAAGTAATATGGCACATAAAAAAAGGGACGCTACCCTGTTATGTCCTTAAGTCGGTTCCTAAAGGAACGGGGCACAACTTGTTGTAGTGAACGCCTTTTTGTCAATGAAGTGTTTAACTTTAGGGAATTATATAGAAAGGTGCTCTATGAAATTAGGCCTCCAAGTGGATTGTTGTCCCTCAGTCAAGGTTATCTTGTTCAACATCTATTCACTCCAAAAATTGAAGATTGTCATAATGATAGATTGGATATACAAGCCTACTTTCAACTGTTTTAAAAAATCAAGGATAGAGGCTCTACAATTCTTTATCCTGGCAAGTAATAATATAATGGAAATTAGTATTGATGAACAACCTAACTATTATGAGGCCAAACAATGAAACGGTTCATAGAAGTTTGGGAAATGGTAGGGTGGTTGAAGGTTCTCATGAAAATCACAAAAGAATAGATTAGGGAGTATGAGTTAGGTAGCAGTTATATAGGATAAACATCAACCCTCTTTCATATATTATTTATCATAAGGTGATAGGGAAATAAAACCCACAGAGCATGGCTAGAAGTGAAATCATCTTGCACATATGAGGGGGCCATACAACTATCAGGGTTGGAATAATAATCTTTTACTCATTCAAAATGTGGAACATTTCTCAAATGTCCTCTAATTCCTCTACCGTTACATCACTTCTAATCTCTGATAAGTGGTTAAGAGTATAAAGATGACCTCTTGAGCTTGACAAATAGGGTTTTCTTGTCCATGGAACCTCCGAGGACCCTGTGCCATATGCAGTAAACCTTTACCAGAGGGAACAACTTCAGCCTATTCAATTTGTCTTATTAAAGGCTTACCCTCATAGGAACTTAGTTTTCTCTCTTGGAATGACCCTAAAAGAAACTTGTAGGCATCTTGAAAAATAATTACTAAAGACACCGGGGGAGGAAATAATTATGGGAAACAAAAAAGAAAATAAAGAGACTTTGGAAAATAAAGAGACTCACTTTTGTGAAAAGGAAGGATGATGTACTAATTGAACTCTCAAATTTTAGGAATGGGTATTAACTTAGAAAGTCAAGAAGTTGAATGGATTTCAGTGAGGTCAAAATGGGCTTGAATTCTACTTAAAATGAAGGAAACATAACACTTAACTTTCTGTATGAAGGATTTATTTACATAGTAGACATGCCTAAAATTAATAAATGCATCTTCAAATCATACACCAATAAATACATGGCGATGTAATGTAACTTGAGTCATCATGACCCCTTGGATGTGACCTAAGGAATATATAATAGATAGTATGAGAGTTAAATTATCTGTAAACCCATTTAGAGGCTGGACAAATGGGCTCTATAAAAATTCATGAGCTAATCATGCTCTAACTACTGGGTTGCATATGTTGGATGTGGAAATAGGTGACGAATGATGTGATACATCATCCTAAGAGTTCAACTTGAGCCCACTGTCCTAAAATATAAGGATTGTTTTACTGTAGATGCTCAAATGGCCAAGCCATCCCTAAGGCAATCAGACCCTAAAGTAGGAATAGGGCTGCAACATTTAATATTATGGGGATAAGTATGTCATTTATCCAATTCTACTAATGGTTGGCTATGCTACTCACAGTTCAAATGTAAAGCTATCAAGTAGTAGGGGATAACGTGCAACTTTACTTATCAAATTAGTTTGACACCAAATTTTCACCCCTGGGAAAAAGATAGAGCGCCCTAGCTTGAAAGGGATCTTTATAGGCCCATTAAGGGCATATTGGTATAAACACCATGTTGTCTCCCTATAAATAGGCCATCCCATTTTCTCTAAGAGGTGAGTCCTTCATTTTTACATTCTACCTCGATTAAGTTTCATACTTCTTCCCCTCAATTTATTAACTTAAGCATTAGGGAGTCTTAGCCGAGGGCCACTTTGGCAAGTTTAATAGGGCTTTTGTGGTTGTAGGTTCAATCCCTGTGTCTCCCTTTAAGCTAAGTTTCGACCTCGTCGGTAGCATTAGAATACATCCTAAAGCTTTTATCCCATTGATATAGAAAATCACCACATCAAAGACATGTAATAAAATCGTTATAATAGAAAATAAATAAAATATCCACTTATTCTTGTATGTTACTATAACTTTTAATATTTTCAATGCATTTATTTAAGAATTTTATAATGTGAATCAATAATAGTGGGCTATGAAGTAATAGTTATGCAACTATGAAGTGGGAATAGTAGTATCAGTGATACTTATTTGCGGATTAAAAGATAATAGTAAGTATATTTTAGGAAGATCACTAAACAAAAAAAATGCCAAAATGGGCAAAATAGATATTAGAGGGTTAATCATTACTATGATTTATACTATTTATACCTATATAATGTTTGTTATAAAATAAAAAATGTGGAGGCATTTTAGTTTATTTTCTAGTTTTTCTTATATATTTTTTGTTAGACTCTCAATTTCCTTTGAACTCTCATTTATTTTTTTTTTGTTCCATCATCTCTCCTTTTTCTTTTCTTTTCTTTTTTGTTATTTTTTATAAAAAATAAAATTGAAGAGGCAAAAGTATGTACACCCTAACAAAAGTAGCTAAACAATATTTTTTTTCCTTTTTTTTTGGTCTCTCTCTTCAACTCTCATTTTTCATTCCATTCTCTCAAAAAAATATTCATACTGGAGTTAGTAATTCATGCAAGTTGCTCTCTTATGAGTTATGCCATTCAATCAAGCAAGCAGCATGTCTACTTCACACTCTTACTGGTCTATCTGTTTTTCCTGTTTTCTATTTGCAATATTTATTTCAATTTGACCATGTGTCATATATATGATTTTTCATAGTATCTTTTTAATTATAAAATTTCAATAATTTAGTATTATATAAGTTATAAAAAATGAGTTATTATTTTTTAATAATTTCAACTAATTAGGTCACAATTCAAAACTCCCTAATGTGGGGAACTCAATGTTGAAACTAAAGTAATGCATGCCACACCTCCTTATTTTATTACAATTAAAGAGTCCTTCATCTAGAGATCTTGATTCGAAGTGCTTCATCTTGGATCCAATCAATAAGTTAATGGTCACTAGTGCCCAGCAAATTAATGAAATTGAAATTTAACTAACAGTTCTAAATGAGATTTGGAGTTACATTATTTTTTCAATTTCCATTCAAGAGTTAGCTCTCTTGGAGTAATGATTCTTATTCATACAACATTAATAAAAGACTATTTTTTTATTTTTATATTTTTTTTACTCTTTAGATTAGGTTCTTAAATTATGAATAGCTATGAGATATGTTCCCATATAGAGATGACTATGCCAAAAGCTTTAATCTTAAGATGTTTCAAATTTTAGAACCATTAAGATGTCATAATGATTTAGATTAATTTGCATATATCATACTGTCTAACAATAAAAATAAAAATACCTAGCTTCATAAATATCAATATATGAGACTAATACATATGTGATTTTTTGGAAAACAATTTCCTCAACACCATCACCATGAAACTTCACAGACTAGAAATAACCAACGTCAAGGATTTCTAGTTTACAATAATGTAAAAGTAACATTAGACTTTGAGGCACCATTTTGGTCTTGTATATAGGAAGTTATAATTTATAATGAATTATGATTCCTTGAGAATCACAAAGGATTTATTTTGATCATGTATAGTTTAGAGATAAGTGGAGGTTTATAGGTATTGACAAATGATTAGGAAAGAGTTACTTGATATCATCAATTAAAGATATGTATTAAGTTTATATTTCTTTTGTTAAGTTATTTGTTCCTATATAGAGGCATAATCCTTGCCTATTTGTTAATAAACTCATAAAAATACAATAAATGCTCAAATAGATGTAAGTTGTAAATTCCCCTTATCTCCTATGTTGTCATCATTCTCGATGATTAGCATTGACATTCAATCTTAGCTGCTTAGTCTAAAGCTTTTTTCTCTTAATGGAATGTATGTGAAATCGAAATGTCCATACTCCACAAATACATTTATACCTTGGAGAAAAGATTATGAAGCTACTTATCTATAGCCCCATGTTTTAGAATGCATTATGCATTAATTTCCACATGAACATGATGAAATCCTATTGATGATAAAGAATGAGATGTCGAGCCACGAAATATAGTTCAATCTATTCAACGAAATTATTATTATTATTATTATTTTTTGCTCATGAATTCATGATCAAAAGCAAAGCCTACTAATCCATTGTTATCCTACATGATTCCACCAAAGCCTGTAGCTCCTGGATTCTTTTTACTTGAACCATCACAAGTCATTTTCAACTAACCTGAGGAGGAGTACACTAGGTAACTTTCTAAATAGAAGCCATTGTGAGTTAAGATGGAAAACCCCTAGTTTATTGTTCTTCTAGAGTTACCTTTTCATATTTTTTAGCTAAGAGTTGTCTCTTGCCACTATCCAAAAGATTCAATATATTAGCATCAATTTGCCAATGTTTGAATTTGATCTATTTATGCTTTAGATTATTTCTAGTTGTCCACACATACCAAAAAAATAAGCGAGGGAATGATAGATCTAACATGATCCTTATTGCAATAAGGAGAGACCAACTGACAATGTTGTACCAGTAGCACTAGTTGATTAGTCTCAATAGATACAATGTAAGAGATGAAGGTAGTAATAACACAAGGATCCATTTACCATAGGAAATTAAAACTTCAAAAGTAACCTACATCACTACACCCAAGGATCAAAATAATGCGATAATTATGGATTTAGGGTTAAGAGGAAGCACTTTGATTGATTTTCATAATAACTTGGAGATCTTCCAATAGAAGCCTCTCTAATGAAGATCTGGCATTCCTGTTTGCTAAGACTCTTTCCCCTCTCCTTGGCCTTCAAGTGAAGAAACGTTTGGCCACCAATTGTCCTCAAAAAGCTAGACTTACAGCAATAAAAATGTCCTCCAAAATACCTTGAACCACTACTTGGATCTCTTTCTAACACATATTGAAGAACTCTTTTTTAAGTGTTCATCTTTGTTCACAAAAACTCTCTCACTCCAAATATAGTACCTCTAAAGTTATCCACATGCCTATAACACTCTAATGCTAGAAATAGAATGAAGATGAAAGAGGAATGTGATGGAGAGGGGATGAGAAAGTTTGGAGAAAAGAGAGAGTTGGAGAGAATCTAAGAGAGTAGTTATTTTTCTCCATTAATTGGGAGAATTCTAGGAGAGAATTCTAGGAGGGAAAATGGGGAGCAAGTGGCCAGCCATGTGGACAGTGTGAGGAGTACTTATAAGATGTGATAGATGCCTCTAGATGCATCTTTCACACCTTTCTCACATCCTACCAACTTGCATACTTAGTTGGTTTTTAATTTTCACCCATTAAAATCTAATTTTAACTTGAAAATTAAAATGCCACCTAATATTTAAATTGACTCTTCCATTTTAATTTTTCCTCCAAAATTGTATTCTCCTATTAATTAAATTAATTTAATTAAATCAACTTAACTCGATTAAGTTGGCTAGATTAATTAAATTGTCACATTGCACCAATTGAATTAACATTTTAATTTAACTGATTTAGTTTAACTCATTAAATTGTTTGATTAATTGAACACTTTAAATTTGTCTAACTCATCCAAACTTGACCACTTTAATTATCTAACTCCTTAGATAATTTCTCCAATTTCAATTAGAATGCTCTAGGCTTTTATGTGTGACCCTTTAGATTCACGAATTAATTAGACATGGACTCTCAACTCTTGTGATTTAGTACATATCAAATATTCCAATTAGTCTACACTATTTTAAAATAATCATTCTTTCAATTAATCTCTATTAATTAAAAAGTACTCAATATCCATAGTTGATTCCTAGCACAAGCTTATGGAGCCTAACCAATTGGATGAAGTAATTTTGAGCGAAAATTCCACTTACGATTACCATTCAAATACTGTCTTTTTGATTCTTATCTCCTAAAATAGGCACAGGACAAAATATTTGTCAATTCCTTAATAGCTTCAATAACCATATATCTATTCTTGATGTTCGATTCTCATTTATGACTTCATCTTTGGAAAACTCATTTTCTAAATAGTCATATTATCTTGCGTAAAGATTTCATGGAATCGATCATCTTAGAATATATAGGAGATCAATTTGTTCTTCATAAAAGAGCAAAATAGATCCCATCTTGTCACTTACCAATATCCATACTTAGGTAGCTTGTACCCAACTTAAGCCCCAATGACTTGCTATGTGGTCAGGACAAAATCAAAACATAAGTACCTAAATACAAGGTTACTGTGGAACCCCAAGTTAAAGGATTTTAATTATATGCATTATCATAAGTTAGAGAATTTTGCATTACCGACATGCTAATCTGGCTACCTCATTGATTTTCTAAGTGAGTCTTCAGTAAACTTATTCTCTAGCAAGCACCTACTAATTTGCATTCTTGTATTACATTGATTGCCCATAAAATGGGGCAATATCCTACTCTTTGGAATATGTATTGTTAGTATAAATCTATCCAAATTTTAGATACATTATCTCTTAAGATTCTATGATTTGGAATATTTAAAGTTATAACCATAAAGATTTGTTTATGATCACCATCATATATATGACCAAGTCTTGAAGTTTTGTAAGATTTAAAGACTTCAACCAAATGCATGTGAAGAATATCATAAATGCATAAGATGAAGACGACTATTTTATTGAATATCATGTAATCAAGACTCTTACATGGAGTAGTGTTGCATGCCAATCTAATTGCTGCGGGGCACTATTACAACAATTTCTTACTTGCCCTAAAGCTAATTCCCCATAGTCTTTAAGCCCATTTTCTCAAAAAATATCCTGCAAAGACCTTTTACATTAGGGGTTTAGTCAGTGGATCTCCTATATTCTCTTTAGAGACAGTTCTCTCCAATTGAATGTTGCCTCTATTAGTGATCTCTTGAATCAAATGATAATACCTCAAAATGTGCTTGGAGTGCTGAAGAGATCTTAGTTCCTTTGTATGTATAGTGGCTCCATTGTTGTCATAATAGAAAACTATCAACTCCACGATGCTTTGCACTATATCTAACTTGTGGATAAAGTTTTCATCTAAACATCTTCCTTTTTGGTGTTCGATAGCATAATTAATGTATTGTGCCTTAGTGGTAAAATCAATCGTAGTGTCTTGCTTGGAACTCTTCCAACTCACTACACCTTCATTGAGGCAAAATATAAATTCAGAAATAGATTTGAGGTCATCTTTATTGAATTGAAAACTAGAATTGGAAAACCCCTCAAGTTTTAATTCTCCATTGTTGTATACTAAAAAATAAGTCCTTAGTTCTTCTTAAGTACTTTAGGATTGTTTTTAAAGCTTTCTATTGATTCTCACTAGGATTAGATTGGTAGTAGCTTGTAATACTTAGAGTATAGACCACATCTAGTCTCGTACGTAGCATAGCATGTATTATGCTTCCAATGGCGGATGCATAAGGTATGTGGGACATCCTCTTTCTCTCTTACTTGGTCTTAGAGGCCATATATTTTAAGAGATAAATGCCATGTCCTATAGAAAGATATCTTCTCTTGGACTTCTCTATACAAAACCTATTTGCTATCTGATCTGTTGGATTGGGAGAGTCCCCACATCTTATCTATTTCTATAGATCCGTATTCACAATATATATGATGTTTATCTTAAATTCTTCATGGATAATTGTGAAGATAACCATACTTTAGTGTACTCAAATGTCTCTTTCTCATTCCCAATTAGAGGAATGTCATCAACATAAAGCACAATAAACTATATTAAACTAGTACTAGCTTTTTGTACACACAAGGTGCATACACATTTTTGGTGAAGCCAAATGATTTGATCATCTTGTCAAATGTATGTTCCAACTTTGGGATGCTTGTTTGTGTCAATAAATGGACCCTTAGAGTTTGCAAATTTTTTTGTCACTCATTTTAGATGTAAAACCTTGTGGTTGCTCCATAAAGATTTTTGTATCAATGTTTCCATTAAGAAAAACGGTCTTTACATCCATTTGCCAAATTTTATAGTCATCGTAAGTGACTATGGCAAGCATAATCCTTATGGAATTAGGCATAGTAACTGCTAAAAAGGTTTTCTCGAAGTCAAAAATGGGTCTTTGAGTATAACTTTTTGCCGATAGTTTAGCCTAAAAGGTAGTCACCTCTTCACTGACTCTAAGCTTACGCTTATGGATCCACTTGCAACAATGAGTACTATACTCTCCAGTAAATCTACTAAAATCCATTTTTCATTGGAATACATGGAGTTCATTTTAAATTTCATGACCTCAAGCCAATGATCAGAATCTATATCCAACATGGCATTCTCATAAGTCCTTAGATAGCTATTCATTTGACCCATCTCATAAAGAAATTCAAACCTTTTGGGTTGCTTCTTAATCCTATCTAACCTTTTAAGAAGTTGTGTACTAAGCTTGAAATGTTCTTTTATTTCTATCACTTATGGGTTAGCATGATCATCTTGAACTTCATTAAGCTCAACAATAATGCCTTTCCTATCTAATAGAAATTTCTTTTCTAAAAAGGTGGTGGTTTTGAAAATAAACACCTTTTGTTCCAAAGAATCATAAAAATAATAACCTAAAGACTCTTTTGAGTCTCCCACAAACTTGTATAAGAATGACCTCACATCCAACTTGTCTCTTATTAGTCTCTTGACATAGGTGGGAGACCCCTAAACTCTTAAATAAGAGTGAGAGGGTGCTTTGCCATACCACATCTCATGTGACATCTTTGACATCGATTTTGAAAGTATTATGTTTAGTAGCCTTACCGCCGTACCTAAGGCGTCTCTTTAAAAAGAGATAGGGACATTAGTGAAACTCATCATAGATCATACCATATCCAAGAAAGTACGCTTTCTCCTCCCAGTTACTCCATTGTGATGGGGTATGTTGGGTAAAGTCCATTATAAGAGAATCATATTTTCTTTTAGATAATCCAAGAATTTGGTAATTTAATATTCTCCTCCTCGATCAAATCAAAGTGTTTTATACTAAGTCCAAGTTGCTTTTCTACTTCATTCCTATACTCTTTGGACTTTTTAAAGGCTTCAGATTCGTACCTTATAAGATACACATGTCCGAATTGAGTGAAGTCATTGGTGAAAGTAGTTGAATAAGAATAGCCTTCTCTTGCATTAACTCTTAATAGTCCACAAATGTCCACATGGATCAAATCCAAAATACCGATGGAATGCTCCATTTGTCCTACAAAAGGGGACTTGGTTATTTTTCCTTCTAAATAAGATTCATAGTAGGTAAGTCCCTTAATCTACTAACATTTAGTGAATTTAGGACTACTAACTTGCTCATCTTATTCTTGGAAATATGTTTAAGCCTATCATACCAAAGAAAGGCATTTTCTTTGTTATCTAATTTTCTTTTCCTGCATTGTTGAATGTGCATAAGTGATGGTTTAGAATTTAGAATGTGTAATTCTTTACTCAATGTACCATAAGCAACTAAAGAACTATTTTTTTATTACTATCAATTTCCCATCATTACATCTTCAGCTTTGGCGGTAACTCTTGCTCTATTGCCAAAGCAGAGGATCATATCCCCATCAGTTAGATTACTTTTGCTTTCTATCTTCTGTAATGAATTGCAAAGATGAGAACCAAATGTGGTATCAAATATCCATGAGGAAGAATTTGTGGTTAAGTTCACTTCGATAAACAACATACCTTTCCCAATGATTGCAAGATATTCTTGCAATTTCACTTCCAGTGGCCCATTTTGCCACCATAGAAACAAGTGGCATATTTTTTGTCTTCTATCTTTTTATTAAACCTGATGCATTTCTTCAATGGTTACTTTTATTTTGAAAAAGAACATTTCTTTTTCTTACCTCATTTCTTCTTGCCTTAAGGGCCTTCAAATTGGGAGGATGAGGTAATTATTAAAAGTTTATCTTTCTTCATTATCGCCTTCACAATTGCTTATATATTGACCAATTTGTTGATTGCAACCTCTTGCTTAGATATGTAAAATTTCATTACAAATTGGTCAAAAGAACTTAACAATGATTGTAGTATCAAATCCACAAAGAGGTCATTGTCTATGACGACCTTTAAATTAGCGAGCTTTTCAATAAGCCCTATAATTTTAAGGCCACGGTCATGAACACTTGACTCCTCAACCATTTTTTTTTCCTGAAGAGCTTCTTCAATAACATGTATCGCTCGTGCCTAGTTTGCACACTATATAACTTTTATAGGTGCAAGTAAATGTCCAAGCCACTTTTCATATTTTTTGGGACTTTTTGGAGCTCATTGGACATTGATATCATCATGAGGCAATAGGTTTAGAGGTCATCCTCTACCCATTTTGTGAAAGCTTATCATGCCTCTTGATCAACATTGTTGCTGAAGGTATCGGTGGACTTTGAGTCAATACATATGTCCTTTTCTTGGAGTTATGGAATAATCTTGAGATTTCTAAGCCAAGCACAATAGTTCAACCCGATAAGTTTATTGGTTTTCAAAGTAATGGTTAGTAGATTTTTAGCCATTTTGAGACTTCAGAATTCCACAAAGCGAAGAAACGAATATAAGCATTTGCTTGAAGTTTGACTTGAAAACATGATTATGGTATTTCAAACATGTTTTGCTCCTACTATTTTATTAAATTTCTTACCCACGTTAGAAATTCAAGAAATTATATTTCCTAGTGAGAATTAAGGCACAAATATGTCACTCATGGACCTAAGACTCGTGAGATGTCCATTTGTGACCCTAAATTAGGTAACTTTCACCAATTACATCTCTTTATAATCATTAATATATTTTGCCTCACTTTTCATATAGATCCATGACTTGTGGAATATTGACATTAGTAAGTGTTAAGTCAGGCCTACTAATCTTCTTTAATTGTACAATGGACTTTGAACATTTCATGACTCATAAGACAATGTCATAGCAAGGTCACATTAAAATACATCTCATGCTAAGGTAGTGATCATAGCTTTCCACAAAAAATGTGTTCCACGACTCGTGAGAAAATACATAATTGTGGTAGCGTCTCATGTCACACACCTATTTGTAGAAGGCATTGATTATTAAACATTATTTAGTTTTTTCTATTTTAACTTAATATTAATTGAATTTAGACTCTTCTAAATTGAAACTTCAAAAGTAACTCTCATTACTACACCCAACGATCTAGATTATGCCACAATTATGGATTTAGGGTTAAGAGAAAGTCCATTGATTGATTTTCACAAAATCAACTTGAAGATATTCTAATAGAAGCCTCTCTAATGAAGATCTCACATTCCTCTTTGCTAGGACCCTTTCCCCATTTCTTGGCCTTCAAGTGAATAAACTTTAGGCCTCCAAATGTCTTCCAAAAATTGGAATCGCAATACCACAAATGTCTTCCAAGGTGTCTTTGAACTGCCACTTCGATCTCTTTCAAACACCTCTTGAAGAACTTGACTTCAAGTGTTCGTACTTATTCACCTACTATCTGGCACTCTAAATGTAGTGCCTCTAAAGGTATATACACACTTATCACACTTTAAATCATTACTCTAATGCTAGAAATAGAATAAAGATAAAGGAAGAATGTGATGGAGAAGAGAGAAGGATGTTTGGAAGAGAGAGAAAGCTGGAGAGAATATAGGAGAGTAGTTGTTCATCTCAACTAATTGAGATAATTTTGGAAATGAAAAAAAGGAAGTAAGTGGCCGACCATGAGGAAGAAGCGAGGGGTACTTTTAAGGAGTGATTGATGCCTCTAGATGCATTTTTCACATTTTCCTCACATCTTGCCAACTTGCATGCTTAGTTGGATTTTGATTTCCAACCATTAAAAGCTAATTTTTTAATTTGGACATTAAAATGCCACTCCACTAAAATTAGATTCTTCAACTAATTAAATTAACTTCTTAATTTAGTTAAATCAACTTAACTCTTTAAGTTGACTAGACTAATTAAATTATCACATGACACCAATTAAATAAACACTTTATTTTAATTGGTCTAATTTAACTCATTAAATTATTTGATTAATTTAACACTTCAGATCAACTCTTAATTAGTCAACTTGATCCCTTCCAAACTTGAACACTTTAATTATCTAACTCCTTAGATAATTTCTTCAATTCTAATTAGAGTACTCTTAACTTGTGTGTGTGACCCTTTAGGTTCACCAATTAATTAGACATCGGCTCACAACTCTTGTGATTTAGTGAATATCAAATATTCTAATTAGTCTAAACTCTTTTAAACTAATAACTCATTTAATTAATCTCTATTAATTGTAGAGTACTTGTAACACCCCCTAAATTCTAAATTAGAAAAATTAGAAATTTCAATTATTTTTAAAAAGCTCTTGGGGCTTAAAATATAAACGAGGAGGACTTAATTATAAGGGACTTGAAAATTCTGGGGTTCAATATGAAATTAGAATGGAACAAGGTCAATTTAGGGCACTAACTAGCTAAAGGACTTAATATGAAACTAAGGAAGAGTCCTGGGGTCAATTTTAATTCTAAAAACTTCTCTTATAAATAACAATTCCCCATCCTACCCACTTTTATCAAATTTCCGCATGTAAGCACCCCCATCCTCTCGATGATCTCCTTCCGGCACTGGTAAAACTTGAAAACATCCACACCATTGCACTCCCTTAGTTTAAGGAACACGTTGGTACTAATATCTCATGGAGACAACTGGTGGAATGGTTGAAATTTGAGATAATAATTTTGGCATGATGGAGGGTGGCGGATGTGGTGTTTCTAGCGACTCTTGGTTTTGATAAGCTCAAGTTAGAGAAAAACCTAGTACTTTTAATCTTATGAATGGACCAGCAGCGAAGGAGAATTAGACATGACAGTCAGTGGCGGTGTTGGGTGCCCCAGTTTGGTCTTCTGACCAATTGAATGGCAATTCAATGATAGAGAAAAAAACTAACTTGGTGGTTTTACTGAGTGCGGTGGGACATTTCAATTGGTGATGGCTATGCACAACTCTGGTGATGACAGTGGTAGCGGCTTTGGCCGTCCAAAGATAGTGGTTCTAGCTCATTGCGGTGATCATATACATGGTGTTTTCTTGTGATGATTTAGCCTCGAAATTAAGCACTTTTGTAAAATTCATTTGGAAATAAGTTTTTCTATCATTGAGTTGTTGTTCTTGTTACCTTATGATTTCCTATATTTTGATATGATTGGGAAAAAAATATAATTATACTGTGACATTGGATATGTGTAGTTGTACTTAGTGCTAAGTGGACCCGGATATGTTAAACTAAGCTTAACCATGGTTAATTAAGCCAAATGATGTAATTAAAACCCTGATTTTATATAATGTTATAAAGACCAAATATCCATAGAAATTTGAGAAAATTCTTGCATTTTAATTAAATTGTTGATTATGGACTTATATTGTTAATTTAGAAAATAATGATGTAAAGAATAATTAATGATCTAGAACAAATATATCCCTTGCTAATACTATAGTGACATTAACCTGATTAGTACAATAACCTCACAATAATTTAAAAACTGAGCCTTTAAGTATTAAACTAATTAGAAAAACACCTAATGTTAAGACATAAATGGTTTAATTATTATTTAAAGAATATAGTACATGCATTTTGACATTAAATACATTCTATTGGAATATATCATGAAGAGCCAAGGTCTACTGGGCCATAGGATTACGGTAGCACTTTTGTGGAGTTTAAGGTGAGGGTATAACTTTTCTTTCTTTTAGGAAGTTAATGATCATCATTGTTGAATTTCACTATTGTCTATTAATTGATGTTGATTGTACTCGTTCTAGTACCTAGAACTTGTTATGTTAATAGTTTTAAGTCCCTCATACCGATAGCTTTGCTAACTAACCTCGTGTTTATTTCTAATTTTCTATGATTGTGAATATGTTATTTAAAATGGTCTTGTCAACCAGTTTCATTTTATGCTCCTGGTTAAATCATTCTACATGTTATTCATACGACCTTGTCGGCCAATGTTTTATGAATTGTATCATTTTATTCAATATGACATACATACTTTTGATCAGTTATTTTGAAACATGTTTTACTGTTAGCATTATGTTTTGTTACCCATGGGGAAGCCCTTGGGAAGTTTAGAACTGTAGGGATGCCATGGGAAGTTGGGCATGGAACTAGGTTCAGAAAAGTGATTGGGTAGAATGTATCGATGGTGATGATCTCCCAACTAGTACTTACTCACAATCCTAACTTATAGATAGTTGGAAGTAGCTGTCTACGAGTGGTGGGATCGACATGCGGTTGGCCATGCCATATGTCATGTTACTACCTACCGAACTGAGTGCTTGGGCAATGGAGTGATAAGGAAGACTTGTTTATGGTATATTTATATCTTGTTTAGCTTGATATGTTTTGTTCTAAGAGTACTAAGATTAGATTTGCTAATAGCCTATTGAATTTTATATGGCATATGTTATGTTGTATTATTACATCTTGTCATTGCTATTGCTTGTATTGTTTACCTGAGTCTCTACGTATCATTACTTTGTTTATTGGTAGTTTTATTTTAAACAGTTTTTCTTTTAATTACTTGTCGTACTCTTCTCTTACTAAGTTCTTAGGACTTACTCTTTATATTGTTTCTTATTTCTTTCCCAGATAGGGTCTTATGGAAGATGAAGATTTAAGACATTCTCCAATGATGGCATATGTGTTTTGTAATAGAATAGGCATTATGTATTTGAGGACTTAGATTTGGCTACTTGTTGACTTGTAGTTATCTAACTTTAGGTATGCATGTATATATATCTATGAGGTCTAGGATGGACCTAACTCCTATGCTTAGACTTTTGGGTTGATATGTAAATAGTTAAATAAGTCTGACCCTATCTTTGGATATGTACATTTCTGCTTATTTTGGGTTAGCCCTTTGGATTTACCTTTACTGCTATCTTTTGAGGTTATTCGTTGCATGTTGGTATCTTTAAGTTATCTTTGAGATTATGCTTTAAGTTTGAATAGGTGGTACCTTAGGTTAGGCCTCACTCCTGGTTAGGGTGCTACAGAGGTGGTATCATAGTTTAGGTTTGCAATGACCTGGTTGTATGGGTATCAGTGGGATTTGTGTCAAGTAAGCAGGATATAAGGTTAGTTAAGATATGAACTCTTGTGTATGGTGTTGATACTAAGGGGTAGGAAAATATACCTAGGACAACTGACTAGTATGTAATCTTCACTTTAAAAAATTGAGCATAGGTCTTTAGAATGAGAATAGAATGTTTGGTATTTGTGTGTGAGTGAAAAGCCTGTATGTATTTAAGAAAGTTTGGAAAAAAAACTTAACTAGTGTGACTTTAATAAGATAAACTTATATATTGCAGGATGATAGGGGGACATAAAGAAGGAAAGGAACCCATGAAGAATAAGGGTAAAGAGTCTCTAGAGGAGTGGATTAGAGCCTTAGAATAGGAACGGGCAAGGTTGTTGAAACGATGCCAAAACTATGAGGATTGGCTCTATGACTTCAATAAGACATTGGTGAGAATGTGAGAAAAAAGATACCATTTAGAAATAATGGTTTGACTCAAAAGTGATACTTTAGAGAGGCTTGTAGATGAAGTAGATCAGGAGAGTGAAAAAGTAAGAATAGCTTAGGGTTAGATTGAGAGACTCTATATGGTATAGGCTTAGATAGGAGAAACTTTTGGGACTTTGGAGGTAGATCATTGAAAGAGTATCTCCATGACTCACATGATCATGGATGAAGTTACGATGATGTTGGCACACTACGGAAATGCCATAGACTAGATTATTAGTACTAGTATAGTACTTAAGGTCGAACGCTCCAGAGTACATTTCTCCCCAGAACCAAGGTAGAGAGAGGGTATTCATATTGAAGAGATACCAGGAAAGAATGTTGAACATGTGCCAGCAGGACCTTGTGGAGAATCCTAAGGAGGACCCTAAAGAGGACCTCATGTAGGAGCTACCATTTGAGAAGGAGCCCCTGATACAGGAGCTACAAGGGATCAATATGGAGAATGAGTTTCTAGAATTTGAGGAGTGATGATGAGATAAACATGGAGTTGAATAAGTAGGAGCTAGTAGATGAGGACGATGATAAGAATATATAATTTGATATTATTGATGTGGAAGACTAAAGCTTGAGGCTCTTGTATGTGTAAATGTGTCTGTCTATATTTATGAGTGTCTTAGTAATAGCTTATAGCTACTAAAATTAGAGTGTAATCGGCTAATGTTAGCCAGACTAGTAGGGTAACCCCTAACCTAAACCTTGTCATTTTGTTCCATGATCAGGCATATTGTTAGCTTAGCTAGTTTTGGGATTTTGACTTTGTATACACCGCTATAAAAAATTGCTAATGCTAACTTGGAATGGTAATGAAAGCTTTTATGTTGATTTTAAAATGATTAGACTTTTACTGTAATGAATTTTACTCAAATTTGTTTAATACTTTACACATAAATTTTAAAGAACTAGAAAGAACTGATGATAACAATAGATGTCATTGTGCAACTTTGATAAGTTGAAGGTTAAGAAGCATCTTAGGATCTAAATTGGTTTAGAGAAAGAATGACTTCACAGAAAAGCTTATGGGCACATATTCAAGCTCGATCAGGACGAAGCGAGAGACCGCCCAGTAGATAGGCTAATGCATAAAATGTCCCAAGCAGGGGGCACTACTTTACAATAACCACTGTGAGAAAAAGAAGTTTTACAAGCCTTTTCGATAAAACAACCAACTACGAGTCAACTAGCAAGCCCTATGTTTCATATGTGGAAATAATTTATGCAATTTTGCTGGCAATAGGGACAAGCTAACATGATAGAAAATGCAGAAGAACTCACCAAGGATTAGATATTGGAATGGTTTCTTTGCTTCTAGCCTTGAAATTTTTAGGGAAATCGGATGACAAAAGGGCTGAAGCTTGGATTGAGAATTTAGAGAAAATATTTGGAACTTTGCATTACCCAAACGAACAAAAAGTTTGATGTGCTACATTTATGCTAGAAGGTCCCGTGCACAACTACTAAAAGATGATAGATCGCAAGTGAACTGCGGAAAGAACTCAGTGGACTTGGAAAAATTTTATCTAGGAATTCATAGAGAAATATGTGCCACTAGTCACTAAGTATGTAAAGGAAATGGAGTTTATGGATCTAAAATAAAGAACATCATATGTAAGCCAGTACAAGGCCATATTCAGTTGAATGATTCAATATGTGCCCCCACATACTTGGAGATGAGAAATGACAAATTCACAAATTTGTGGAAAAACTTCAATTGGAAATCAGACAAGCCCTTATCACATGTCACTTTTTGAGCTTTAACCGTGTTGTAAGCAAGGTACTACAGGTAGAGTTGAAACTATAGGAAATTCAAAAAATTGAAGACAAAGTCCAAAAAGGGATAATGTCCCTTAGTAGATAGAATAACCTTGGGAAGAAGTAGCCAAAATTATAGATTGCAGGAGGCAGCTAATGAGCTTACCAAGCCAGTGGGGTTGTAGATACGGCTGGAGGGACACACCAAAAAATGTGGATTTTGTGAAGAGCCAAGCCATGAAGAATTAGAATGTCGAAAAAAATAGGATATGGGTTGTCGAAGCAATCAGCATATTAATGCCTTAATGGGAGAAAAGACGTCCAACTAAAATGAAGTAGTTAAAGGTATGGTTTCTATTTATGGAATTATTGGTAATGTTTTATATGATCTTGTAGCCACTCATTTTTTTATATCTATATCTTTCTCTCATAAATTGAATACACAACTTAAAAACATGGCCTATCAAATATAGGTACAGACACCCTTAGGATAGAATTGATAACATGTACCATGTACTGAACATGTCTAGTTAGGATTGGGGATAAGTAATATCCAGTTGATCTCATAGAGTTGCCTATTTAAGATTATGATTTAATACTTGGAATGGATTGGTTGTACCAGCATTAGGCACAAGTGAATTGTTATACCAATCGTATCACTCTTGGAGATAAAATGCCAATATTGATATGTCATTTCACAAATACAACTTCTTGGATACCTATTATATTCGCAGTGGGGGCTAGGAAAATGTTAAGGAAAGAAGGATAAGGATTCCTAGCATACTTCATCAACAAGCCCCAAGACATTGTCAAATTAGAGAAAGTGGAGATTGTGGCCAAGTACGCAGATATATTTCTAGAGGAACTAAACTTATTGCCCTTAGATCGAGAGATAGAATTTGTTATCCACACTTTTTTTGATGCTACTCCTTTTTCTAAACCCTCATATCGAATAGTGCTTATAGAATTAAAAGCGCTGAAGAATCAACTCCAGGAACTACTAGAGAATAAATTTATAAGACCTAATACCTTTTCGTGGGGAGCATCGGTGTTGTTCGTTAAGAAGAAATATAGGTCCTTAAAGATGTGCATAGACTATCGGAGTTGAATAAAGTCACCATCAAGAGCAAATACCCCTTATCACATGTTGAGGAATTGTTTGACCTTCTATAAGGATCTATGACCTTCTCAAAGTTGAATATGAGATAGGGGTACTATCAGTTAAAAATTAAGGAAGAAGATACACCAATGACTGTGTTCAATTCCTTGTACGGTCATTTTAAGTTTGTAGTTATGTTAATTTGGTTTGACTAATGCCCCAGTAGCTTTTATGGAGACTGAATCTTTTAATTGTATTTGGACCAGTTCATGGTAATATTCATTGACGATATCCTAGTGTACCAAGAACCAAAGAGGAACATGTGGAATACTTACATCTGGTTTTAAAAATACTGAGGTATACAGGTCAACCCCTCTAAGATAGATATAATAGTCAACTGAAAATAACCTAAGAATGTAATAAAAGTTTATAGCTTTTTGGGACTCGTCGGCTATTATCGAAGGTTTGTACAAGATTTTTCTAGGATAGTTGGCCTGTTGACTAAGCTGACTCAAAAAAATTAGCCATTTGACTAGAATGAAAAGAGTAAGAAAAGCTTCTAAGAATTGAAGAACATGTTGACCTCGGCTTCATTTTTAGCCCTTTCTAAATGGTTGGAAGGTTTTGTTGTTTGTACAAACACCTTTAAGGAAGGGCTTGGTTGCGTGCTAATGCAGAATGGGCAAGTTATCGCATATGCACCTAAAAACTTAAACCATATGAGAAAAACTATCCAATTCATGACTTAAAGCTAGATGTAGTGATTTTTGTGCTAGCAAAATGGATGCACTATCTCTATGGAGCCACCTTCGAGGAATACACTAAGAATCTCAAGTATTTGCACACCTAGAAGACTCAAACAATGATAGCAAATGTGGATGGAATTTCTAGAAGATTACAACTTTTCTATCATCTACTACCTGGGAAAAGTAAATATGGTGACAGATGTCTTGAATCAAAAAGCTGAGATAGTCCATATGTTGGAAAGAGGAATAGCATAAAGTCAAGGAGAAGGTGTTGTGATAAGAATGAAATAATGAGCCTAGATCGCAGGAGTAAATGTGCATTTTAAGTTATATAGTGAAATACAACAAGCTTAGTCCAATGATGGTTGGATACATAAATAGAAAAAAGTTGTCGTGAATTTTGGAGAGTTTGAATTTAGTATATATAGTCAAGGTACTCTCTTATTCTGGTGAAGAATATGTGTGCTTGAAGAGATAAAAGAAAGACTATTGGAAAAAGCACATAAGCAAGATATGTGGTACACCCGAGAGGTAAGAAGATGTATCGAGATTTGAAAAAGTAGTTCTAGTGGAATGTGATGAAGAAAGATGTTGCAAACTATGTGCAAAATTGCCCAACCTGTAGTTAATGAAAGTAGAGCATTAGCAACTTTTAGGATTGCTGTAGATATTTTTGATCTCTGATTGGAAATAGAAGCAAGTAACTATAGACTTTGTGACAGGTCTATCGACAGCTTGAGAAAGATATAAAAGTATCTGGGTGATAGTAGGTTGGTTAACACAGTTTGCACATTTTCTACCTATTAGGAGATACTATCGATTAAAAAACTGATAGAATTATACATCATGGAGATAATTAGGTAACATGGAATCCTAACTAATATTATATTAGATCAAGATCCAAAATTCACCTTAAGACTTTGGAAGAGCTTGCAAGAATACCTTGGGATGAGGTTGCAATTCAGTTCTGCTCACCCTCAAACTGATGGTTAGTTAAAAAGAGTCATCGAGATATTGAAAGATATGCTATAGGGATGTGTTTTGAATTTCAATGATAGTTGAAACTGACTCCTTCCTCTAATAGAATTTGCTTACAAAAATAGCTACCAATTTACCATTTAGATGGTCTCGTACGAAGCATTGTGTGGCAGAAAATATTAATCTTCGTTACATTAGGAACTTGACAAGCACATGAGCAATGCTGATAAGTCTTTCAAAACCTTAAGGTTGGAACTGATACAAGATACCATTGATAAGGATTGGATGATTAAATAGAAAATGAAAGTAGCTCAGGATCGACAAAAGAGCTATGTAGGTAAGTAGAGAAAGGACTTAGAGTTTGAAGTTGGTGATTAGGTGTTCTTTAGAGTATCTTCAAGAAACGATATTCGAAGAATTGGAAAAGGTAAAAAGCTCAGCTTGAGATATGTTAGCCTTTATGAGATCTGTGGATGAGTTCAACTAGTAGCTTACCAATTGACACTACCTTAAGGCTTAACATGAATACATGATATCTTTTATATATCATAACTTCAGAAGTATTACCCCAACCCCTCTTACTTTATTTCACATAAAGGGCAACCGTTTCGCATCTCAAATAAAAAATTCCAAGAGCTTTGAAATTAAAGGATTTCTCAAGTGAAAGAGATGTGGCATAATCATAATGTAGAAAAGGTAACTTAGGAGCGAGAAGATCACATGCGCCAATAGCATCTTGAGGTTTTCCAATGGTCAGGTAAGAATCTAGGGATTATATTCTTTTGAGAGAGGAGAATTGTAACATCCCCTAATTCTAAATTAGCAAATTTAGAAAATTTAAGTTTTTTTTCAAAAACAATCTTGGGCTTAAAATATAAATGAGGAGGACTTAGTTGTAAATGACTTGAAAATTTTGGGAGTCAATCTGAAATTAAAATAGGTCAACTAGGTCAATTTAGGGCACTAACTAGCTGAAGGACTTAATTTGAAATAAAGAAAATGTCATGGGGTTAATTTTTAATTCTGAAAACTTTTCTTATAAATAACAATTCTCCATCCCCCTATGTTTATCAAATTTCCACATGTAAGACCCATATCCTCTTTGGCGATCTTCCCTATGGCACCGATAAAACTTGAAAAAATCCACACTCTTGCATTCCTCTTAGCTCAAGGAACACAATAGTACTAATATCTCATTGAGATGATCGATGGAACAGTTGAAATTCAAGCTAGAAATCTTGGCACAAAAGGTAACAATGAACACAGAGTTTCTGGTGACTTTTAAAAGCGGACCACGAGTGGGGTTTGATGGGCTCAGCTCAGAAAACAACCTAGTACCTTTAATTTTGCAAATAGACCATTAGTTGAGGAGAATCAAACACAGCAGCAAGCAATGACATTAGGCAACCCAGTTTGATTTTCTAGCCAATTGAACGACAATTCAACAACATAACATAAAAATAACTTGGAGGTTGTACTGAGTGCGATGGGATACGTCAATTGGTGATGGCCATGGGCAACTCTGGCAAAGATAAACAGCAGCTAGCTATGGTGGCTTTTACTGTCTAGAGACTATAAATCCAACTCATCATAGTGATCATATGTGTGGTGTTTTGTTGTGGTGATTAAGCCCCAAAATTAAGCACTTTGGTAAAATTTGTCTGGAAATGGGATTTGCGACCATTTGAGTTATGTTTTTCTTGTTACCTTGTGATTTTATGTATTTTGACATGATTGGGAAAGAATATGAATTATACCAAGATATTGGATATATATGTAGTACTTAGTGCTAAGTGAGCCTGCATATGTTAAAATAAGCTTAACCATGGTTAATTATGCCAAATGATGTAATTAAAACCTTAATTTGTATAGTGTTGCAAAAAACAAGTGTCAATAGAAATTTGCAAAAAAAATTGTGTTTTAATTAAATTGTTGATTATGGACTTATACTACAAAGTTAAAAAATAATGGCGTAATAATTAGTAACCTAGAACAAATATATCCCACGCTAATACTATAGTAACATTAACCTGATTAGTACATTAATTTTATGATATTTTTGAAATCGAGCCTCTAAATGTTAGACTAATTGGAAAAACACCCAATATTAAGACATAAATGGTTAATTATTGTTTAAAGAGGTACAAGAATTTTGACATTAAATAAATTCTATTAGAATAGGTGACGAAGAGCCAGGGTTTACAAGGCCATATAACTAGGTTTGCACTTTTTGTGGAGTTTGAGGTGAGGGTCTAACCCTTCTTTCTTTTGGGAAGTGAATGATCATCATTGTTGAATTTCTCTGTTGCCTGTTCATTGGTGTTGATTGTACTCATTCTATGCCCAAAACTCATGTTTTGTTAATAATTTTCTATCTCTCATACTAACAGCCTTGCCGAATGACCTCGTCTTTATTCCTAATTTTCTGTGAATATGTCACTTAAAATGGTTTTTCAGACCAGCTACATTTCATATTTTCGGTTAAATCATTTTGTATGTCATTCATAAGGCCTTGTCGGTCAATATTTTATGGATTGTACCATTTTGTTCAATATGACATACACGCTTTTGATAAGTTATTTTAAATTATGTTTTGCTATTGGCATTATGTTATGTTACCCATGGGGAAGCCCTTGGTACATTTAGACCTATAAGGACGCTACAAAAAGTTGGGCCTAAAACTAAGTTTGAAAAAAAGACCAAGCAAAATGGACCGATGGTGATGGTCTCTCGGCTAGTACACACTCATGATCCTAATTTACAGATAGTTGGAGGTAGCTGTTTGTGAGTGGTAGGATCTGGCATATGTGATCGGCTATGCCACATGTTATGTTATTTCCTAACAAGCTAAGTACTTGGGTGATGAAGTGATAAGAGAACCTTGTTTATACTATACTTATATCCTGTTTGACTTGATATGTTCTATTTTCGGAGTAGTAAGGTTGGATTTACCAATAGCCTAATGAATTTTTTATGGCATTTGTTATGTTGTATCATTACGTCATGTCACTGTTATTGCATGTCTTGTTTACTTGAGTCTCTACTTATCATTACTTCGTTTATTGCTAGTTTTAATTCCAATAGTTTTTTTTTTTAAATACTTATCGTACTCTCCCCTTTCTAAGTCCTTAAAACTTACCCTTTTTCCTGTTTCTTATTTTTTTTCCCAGATAGGGTTTTAAGATAAAGGTTTAAGACAAGCTCTTATGATGGCATGTGTAATAGAATAAACGTTATGTATTTAAAGACTTGGATTTGACTACTTGTTGACTTGTATTTATCTAACTTTGGGTATGCATGTATATATCTATGAACTTGTTTAGGATGCACCTAACTACGATGCTTAGACTTTTAGGTTGACATTTAAATAGTTCAGTAAGTCTCACCTTGTCTTTTGATATGTACATATCTACATGCTTTGGGTTAGTTCTTTGGATTTAACTTTGCTGCTATCTTTTGAGGTTATTCCTTAGATGTTGGTTTCTTCAAGTTATCTTTTGAGATTATGCTTTAAGTTTAAACAGGTAGCACCTTAGGTTAGGCTTCACTTTTGGTCAGAGTGTTGTAGTACCCAATCTCCAATAGTTGATGCCTAGCACAAGTCTATAGAGCTCAACTAATTGGATGAATTAATCTGGAGTAAACCTATTTCACTTATGATTACCATTGAAATGTAGTTTTTTGATTCCTATATTCCAAAAGAGGTTTAGGGCAAGATATTTGTTGGTTTCCTAATAATCTTGATAACTATGTATCTATTTTTGATGTTCAATTATCATTTATGACCTTAACTTTGAAAAACATCTTTTTCAAATTGTTATATTACCTTATGCAAGGATTTCTTGGAATCAATCATTCTAGAGTACATAAGAGATCAACTCGTTCTTCACAAATGAGAAAAATAAATCCCATCTTGGAACTCACAAATATTCTTAGGTTGCTTGCGGCCAGCCTAAGCCCTAGGTGATCCGTTACATGGTCGGGGAAAAATCAAAGTACAAGGACTTAAATACGAGGTCACCATGGGACCTCAAGTTAAAGGACTAATTATATGCATTACCATAAACTAGAGAATTTTCCACTTCTGACATGCCACTCCGGCTACCTTATGGATTCTCTAAGTGAGTCTTTAGTGAATTTGTTCTCTAACAAGTACCCAGTAACGTGCATCTAGTTCTTACATGGATTGCCCATGAATGAGGCAATATCCAACTCTCTAGAATATATATTGTTAGTACAGGTCTATCTAAATCTTAGATGTCATGTCTCTTAAGATTCTATGACTTAGAATATTTAAAATCAATGACCATAGGACTTGTATCATGATCACCATCATATGCGTGGCCAAGTGCTAAAGTCTTGTATGATTTAAGGGCTTCAACCAAATCCACGTGAAGAATATCATAAAATACATGAGATAAAGATGGTCATTCTATTGAATATCATTCAATTAAGACTATTACATGGAGTAGTTTTACACACCAATCTAATTGGTTGTGGTTATGGGGTAATATTCCAATAAGAGACACCCCCAACAATTTTATAGAGTGTCCCTACTTATATGCATGTATGAATAGATATGGACTAGCTTTTGCTGTTGATTTACATTACTAGTAAACATAAGCTAATTTGAATCCCCTTAGTTTCATCCATTATCAATTGGAAGCCTTGATAAGTTTTTGCAAAAAGATAAAAATCATGGCATAGTCATTTGATTCAATAAAGAATCTAATAAATGCTATTTTAGATGAATTTCTTTGATGCTCTAGATTAGGGGCTAATAATTTCTAAACAAGTCTGTCATTTCTAGTAGCTTCAAAGTAAGTATTACATATTTACTCCACAAAATCAAATGAAAAAAGTTTTTGGAGTTTCTCCTCATTTTTCTGACTGTATTACCAATATTTGTTTATTTATTTAGTATAATATGTAGCATTCTTAGCCATTGTGAAATACAGGTTTGTCCTAGAAAGAGATTTTTTCTTTCTCTTGGACTCCGAACATTGATTTTTCCTTTTCCCAATTTCAACATAAAGTCTTCCATATTTGTTAACAACTAGGTCATTTTCTTGGCATGGGCGGGGTGAGAATTCTTAGCGAAATTTGTTGTAAATAATATGTACCCACAAAGAGTCACAAATCAGGAATTACCACCAAAGTTTATACTAATAAGATGTTATAATATCACCAAAGGCATAAGTCCCCAAGCCCTCTTCATCTATGGAGATAACAATAATTTCTCTAAGATGAACAATGTAACTTTTAGTTGCCTTGAAACAAACCTCCAAAGGAATTGGGATAGAAGCCTTTTAGTGATTTCATCAGGCGAATCCAAAATTGACACAGTGAGAGAGGCATGGAAATAAGAATGTTTTTGATAAGTGCTAGCTATCATCCACTAGAAGGTCATACTTTCCCATCTCTATTGCTTTGTTTTTGCAATTATACCATTGAAGAAGAATCTATTTTTTGCCTTCGAAAAGTAGAGCATAAAGATATATGCTGATAATGTTTGGAGATTGAACCTAGTTGGAATTTGAACTTGTTGGATAATCAAGCTTCACGTCCTTTTACCAACCATACATGAAACTTTTAGACATGCTCATTGATCATCCAAAAAGTTTGTTCATGGAGGTGGATGAACTCTATTAATTCCATTGATCTAAAATTTTAGTCCTTATTGCATTGTAGCATCCTACGGGCTTATGTGAAACTAACAATTTTTTGTGTTAATAAAGGATTCATTGTCCATTGATTATAGTTGGGTGAATGGCCTATACTTGTCATGATTCATGATTTATAAATGTTAAAGTAGTATCTGACAAGCTAATTAGGTTGGCTTATCTGCTATTGTATAGAATTCTTATTTAATTAATATACTTTTTTATAGCTATCTTTATCTAATGATATTTTTATGCATTTGGTTAGAGACCCAAGGTTAATATATAGGAGACAATTATGAAACATGTCTTTATAGTTTTATTCTTAAATTATTCCAAGGCACAAAATCATTAAGAACTGGTTGCAACATAAAATTTGTGTCTAGAAAATGGAAATTCCATGACACAAAAAAATTTTACAAATTAAATTTATTAATTTTGGTACAATCTCTATTTCAATTCTCTAATTTTTCTCTTCAAAAAATGATGATTTTGGATTTTAAAACTTTGAAGGCAAATTTAGTGCTTTTTTCTCCTTCAAAGTTAATTTATCTGAAGGTTATAATGAAGCAAGATTCAATCCATAGAAAATTAAAATAGAAAATCAACTTGTAGCATTACATCCCAAAGATTTAATTTATACCATAAAATTGGACCTAGGGAGAAGAAACTAGTACCTATGATGATTGTCCAAAAATTAAGGTGCAAATACTTCAAAGACACCTTAAATGAAGATCTACCTCTTCCCTTCCTTTGGAGTTCTTTCTCACTCCTTAGCCTGAAAGTACAACTATTAGCCTCCTAAACACTTTCAAAACCATGGATAAAGGTAGCAAAAATTGGCTATAAGAAAAAAATTGAAATCGCTACTATTATCTTGAAGAACACTTCTCTAGTGGATCTTCTTCTATTCACCAACAAGTGACACCCCAAATGATGTCTTTAAAGATATCCAGATACCTTAAGTGACTTTAATCTTCATTCAAATGCTAGAAGAAGAATGATGAAGAAGGAGGAACTTGGTGGAGAAAATGTAAGGAAGCTTGGAAGAGACAAAGTGTTGGAGAGAATCTAGGGAGGTGGTTTTTGTTCACACCAAATTGAAGGGAAAAATGAGATATTTGCTGTAGCATGACTAGCCACTTGTGTGAGGGAGTGGGATATTTATAAGGTGAGACAGATGTTTTTAGATGCATCCTTCACACCTTCCTCACATGTTGCCCACTTGCATGTTAAATAGGATTTTAATTTTCATTAATTAAATTCTTAATTTAATTAGAAAATTAAAATGAAACCTAATTTTTAAATGGGTTTTTCCATTTAAATTTTACCTCCAAAGTTAGAATCTCCAATTAATTAAATTAACCTCTTAATTTAATAATTAGCTTAACTCTTTAAGTTGACGAGACTAATCAAATTATCACATTGCTCTAATTAAATTAACTTTCCAACTTTTCTTCTTCTTCTTCTTCTTCTTCTTAAGTAAGCATATATAATAAGACTGTTGTCTTAATTATTTTCTAACTTAAAACATGTAATGTTTCAATTGGAGAAAGAAATTCTCAATTTTAATGATGATGGAATGTCACAAGGTAACCAAATATCAATCATAAAACCTACCTTGGTAGCCATAGTTCCTTCAATTCATAAGGCAATGCAAAAAGAGATAGTGAATTGGAAGAAAGCCAAACAAACACCTCATTATGCTATATTTTCAATATTCAAAGGTGAATAGTTTGCCCTTAATAATGAAAAAAGGTACCTTCAAGTGCTATGGAGTGATCTTCATGAGAGGATAACAAATACTTCATTTAACTCCATCTCATCCATTAAAGACAATATTCAATTTATGCTTGAATCATTGATGAACTTCAATAACTCTCAAATGTCCTATGTGGAAGAATTATTGAGTTGCTCATGACAAGGTAAAGTCAATATCTCTTGAAAATGTACCTAAAGAATTTCTCACGCAACAATTAAGTGAAGCCAAAGATTGTCTCCTTGATGGTCAAACTAGAAAAATTTAAGAGGTAAATCAAATTCAATCCACCAAGGATAACTTGAATGCATTAACAAGAGCTTGATAATTTGAAGGATCACAATAAAAGCTTGTCTTCATTATTGAAATGACAACAACAACTTCTTTAAAGTACTCAATTTGAAGTTTAAGGATTGAAGAGAAAACTACCATTATTGGCAATACTTCTCCATTGAGTGATGAAAGTGCTGAACACTTGAAGATTTCAACAAAACATCTAGAGGCTGCCAAAGAAGAGTTGAGGAACTTAAGTCCTTTTACTTGAGAGTTATTTACAACTTTTCTTCTTCTTTATTTTTATTTATTTACCTCTTTTCACTAACTTTATTGTTCCTTTTTTAAGATTATATAATACAAGATTAATTTTCATTTCTAACTTGCAATTTTGTTAGCATGTTTCTTTTTCTCAAAGTTTGTGGAATATGACTTTTCTTTTTTTTCTTTACTCAATCTAGTATATCAATTATGCCACCATAGAAAATATAATTCATTACAAACTTATAACTTAACTTAGAAAATATCTAAGTTGTCTATGTATCCAACCAAAGGAATTTAATTTATAAGGTAGTCAAAAATAAAACAATTATTTAGAGGAGCCGTATGTAGCACACACTTATATGGGCCGGAATATCAATTGTTCAACCACCTTAGACTAGGTGCGGTATCTAATATCATATTCACATGAGAAACCTTTAATGGGATAATTATCATTTTAACCACATGTGATTGCCTTTTGGTGGATACTATTCACTATTGATACTTCTACAAGTCATGAATAACATGTCTATTAGACTGATAAGTCAAGGATAATTATTTCAATTTTATGTGTAATATCATTTTAAGAGTTAAGTTCTTTACAATATGGCTCCTGGTAAAGAAAAAGGAAATCCTGTAGTTAACTCCAATGTGAATGGTGTCCACATCAAATTAACTATTTTTCCTCTTGAGGACCATGAACGCCAAACTTGATTCTATTAAGGCTATTCTGAAGAAAAGTCTCAGTGTTAACCTGCTTTAATTCCTACATGCTCAATCCTATCTCATTGATATGTCTCTCTATGCACTTTAACTACTCATATGCTGATATATCGATTAAGACAATTTTTTTAGCATGTAATGGATAGTTTTTAATTTCTCTATTGAATGATTTGACCTTATTTTTATGACATTTTCTTGGCCCTTCTTGATGATGACAAATGGGGAGAAATAGAACAATTATTATGATATGCTTACTATGTTTGCTTATAATGATTTTGGTTTGATTTTCGATGTGCTCTAATTTTGTATGTTATGCTTACAAATGGACTTATGAGGAGTTATCATACTCTGCAATTGTGTTTTAACTTTTCCAACAATAATTGCTTTGATGATCTGCTCTTTTGTGATACCAAGTCTTGATATTATACTCTACTCTTGTTTCTTTGTACAACAATCACTAAATATGATATGATAGCACAATAATATGCACTGCTCTTATTATGCTATGATATTTATGATATTTCTTGCATGAACTACTTACTAGGATACATGCGTACTAGTAATATGATTGACTGGTTGATAATTTGATTATATTTTTGATTGGTTATTGCTTTAAAAATGGAATATGCTTTACATGGTACATGTATGTTGAGTATGATTTGATTCTAGAGATTTAACAGTTAATGTTAAGAACTCCAAAAATTTCCCAAAAAAATAATTGTTAATTCATGAAATTAAGGGGGAGCAAGGATTAAAAAAATCTCTCATTTAAAGGGGACATTAATTTATGAAAAAGAGCTCTATAAGTATTCCTTCAAGTCTATTTGGATTAAATCCTTTGTTGGAAAGCTTGGTTGTTTGTCATTATATAAAAGGGGGAAATTGTTGACATTTTGGTCCAATCTTAGATTTGATGATAATATGCCAACCTATCGATACTAATGATTTTTCTTGGAATATTCTTTCTTAAATATAAGAAATCAAGTAATTGTTGATATCTGATCTAATTTCAAAAGAAAGAATTTTCTAGTCATTGGGAAGCAATTGAATAGCACCTATCAGTTGCATCTTCCCAACCAAAATGACTCAAAATATCCAATGGTGAAATTTTAGGTTTGGGTCTAGAAAAAAGCAGTTTGTATTAACAAGACACTTGCTCTAAAATGAAAAATGTGGAAAGTTAATCCTTAAGAAGCAAAGTTTATCAAACTAAAAAGGGAAAATTTGCAAAGACTTCATACTTGTGAGTAACATTCATAAAATGGCTAGTGTGCTAATAAATACTCCAAGATGGACTTCAAATTGAAGAGAGAAGTGTTGAAAAATATTCAAGGTTGCTCTTATACTTGTTTCAAGTTCTCTCAAGCTTTCTCAAGAAATCTCTCAAATCTACAAGTTGAAATCCTATTATTCAACTTTTCTTTGGTTGGGAGTTGAGTGAAATTTGTTTTATAAGCATTATAATAGCTTAATCATCTTACTCTCTATACTTATCATTGTAAGGTTAGGACTTATCTATAAAGTGGTAGTGTTAAAGGAATTCATTTCCTTGGGATGCACTTTTCTCTAGTTAATACATAACCAAAAAGCCTGGCTGCTAAAGAAATTTGTTTCCTTGGGAAGCATAGAATATCAGTTAGACTTTATTTATAAAATTTGGGTTTGAACTTTGTCCCATAAAAAGTTGCTAGAGTATTAAAGAAATCTGTTTTCCTAAGAAGCACTCATTATTGATTTGACCTTAGACAGATAAAAGTTTGGGTTTTTCAATAAGCCTGCAAAAGTAAAGGTTTTGACCTTTTGTAACGTAAAGGACTAGATTGTTGGCTTAGCCTAGAAAAGTTAATTTCATATTCTTCTGTACCTTGAAGAACCAAAGTTTTTCATTGAGCATTGGAGAGGCAATGTTTAGTTCTTCTACACCATAAAGGAATAGTTCCCCGCTACTAATTAGATTGGCATGTAAACTATTTCACTTGTGATACAATCTTAATTGAATGATATTCATAATTAATGGCTATCTTCATCTTATGCTTATTTTTCTTCACTGGCATTTAGTTAAATCCTCTAAACCACACAACAGTATGAAAATTGGTCAAGCACTGGGTGGTGATCATGAAATAAGTCTTTACGGTTGTGATTTTAAATATTCTAAGTCGTAGAATCTTAAGAAATAGGGCATTTAAGATTTAGATAGACGTGCACTAATGATACATAAATCTAAGGAGTAGGATATTACTCCGTTTCTTGGGCAATCTATATTAGATATGGATGCATGTTAGTAGGTGCTTGTTAGAGAACAATTTTACTGAAGATCTGCCTAGTGAATCTACTAGATAGCCAGAGTGGCAAGTCAATAGTGGCAAATTCTCTTACGCTAGTGCATAGAATTAGTCTTTTGACCTGAGAAGCCATTGTAACCTTGTGTTTAGGTCCTTATACTTTGACTCTTCATTGACCACATAGTGGGTGATTCGAGTTGAGATTGAGTATGAGCTACTTAAACATGGAGGTTTGTAAGATTCAAGATATGACCCATCCCTTTGTTGTTGTGAAGCACGAGTACATCTCTTATGTATTCTATAATGATTGATTTTGAAAAATCCTTGCATAATGTAGTATGACAATTTGAAAAAGGAGTTTTCCAAATATGAGGTCATAAAGGGGAATTGAACATTGGAATTAGAAATATAATTATTGAGGCTATTAGGGAGTCAATAAATATCTTATCCGATGCCTCTTTTAGGAGATAGGAAATGGAAGGACCGTATTTGCATGGCAAGCTAGAGCTAGAATATTTCTTCAAGATAAATTCATTCATCTAGTTAGTTGGGCTCCATGGACTTATTCCTAGACATTGACTATGGAAATTAGGTACTCTTTGATTAATAGAGATTAAATGAAAAAGTTATTAGTTTAAAAGAGTTTAAACAGTATTGTGAATATTTTAATATTCAAAATATCATAATGAGTTGTGAGCCCATGTCTAATTAATGGATGAATCTAATGGGTTACACACAAAAGTTTAGGAAGTTCTTACTTGATGCGAGGAATTTTTTAAAGAGTTAGAAAATCCTATCTAGGTGTTTTGGAGAGAAAATTAGTTGATTAATTTTTTAGTTATCTTGGCTTCATTAATTTATTTGTTTAATTAACCAAAATAATTTAAGAAGTTAAATTAGACCAATTAAATTAAAGAGTTAGTTTAATTGGTGCCATGTGACAATTAATTAGTCAACTTAAAGAGTTAAATTAACATCTATTAAAGAATTAAGTTATTGACTTAAGGAGTGAAGTAAATTTAATTAATTAAATTAAAGAGTTAATTTAATTAAAATGAGTCTTTGGATTTCAGAGGAAAATTCAAGTAAAGAGATCATTTGAAATTAATTTAGAGTTAATTTGCATTACATTTCATCTAATGAAATGTAGATGCTAATTAAATGCTAATGCATGTCAAAATTCAAATTCACATGCAAGTTGGCGAGTTGCCAACAAGCATGGGAGGTGTAGTGCCAACTTGCATCACACCATCCTCTCTATAAATATCTAGGTGGCCGGCCATTAGATGGTCTTCACATAAGATTCCTTTTTTTTCCTCTAAAAGTGTGACATTTCATGTGTTGGAGGTTCATACTATCCAAACACTTTCCTTTTCTAATTCCTCTCCAAAAGCCAGTCCCTCACCTTTATTCTCAAGTGTTCTAGTAGATTTGAGGGGGAATTAGGACTTTCCTTGAGTGTGTGGACTAATACATTAAACCTCCAACACTTGGGGGACTTGGTGCTCCTTGGTGAACTGTTGCTATCTAGTGATTTGTGTGGTAGATTTGAAGGACATAGGAAGTTTTGATCTGGACAAAATTTTTACAGCATCTTTTTGGTGTGTTGAGATGCTCGCTGTAAATTTTAGCAATTTTGGAGTTGTGAAAAGCAGTCAATTGGTGACTTTTTGCTGTGCGCGATTGCTTCCTTGAAGAGGTTATTGGAGTCTTTCTCCTCCTACCTTTGGATTTAGCTTTCAAGATAAATTTTTTGGATCTAAATCGTTATAAATGCATGATTAGATCCTTAGAGTGGAGTAGCTAAGTTATGTTTGGCCTTTTTATGCTTTTAAATTATGTATCCTTTGCCTACTTCTACTTTCACTTGTCAGATAGTTGATTATAGCAATATATTGACCTAAGGTCAAAGCTTAATAAATTAGTCTAATGTAATTCCTTGAAAGATGGTAACAAGGAGCTCGGTATATATGTTGTTACTGTGATTGTAAAGTTGCACGATGTGTTCAAATTGCAATAAATGCTCATAAGGGTTGGTATATCCGTCATATGTAGGCAACCATATGGGGATCTTGTTGTCTAGCTGTATTCTCTCATCTATAATGTATGGGACAAACGAAAACTCCATATCCTTTCATTTCTTCCGAGGTTCTGCCCTTATTAAAAAGTGTTCCCAATGCTTCTTGGAAAGGTCTTCAAACTTTTTATTGAGTTATTGAACTTGAGTAGATACCTTCTCTTAGTCGTGCTTGTGAATAATAGCTTTAGTTGTGTTCATCGTGTTTTTGGCCTAGCCTTTGGCGGAGTGGTGCATGATTTGGCCTTGATATCTCCTGAACAAAAATGGTTACTTTTTCCTGACTTTGTATTATCAATGCCATTTTGGTTTTGTTGCTTTGCTGTTGGTAAGGAATGTATTGTACTTGATGATGGGAGGGATACATGGTGGTTTATGAGCTCCAGCTGTTTCAGAATAGTTGTGCTTACTTTTGCTTCAATAAGTTGGCATAGTTGCTCCATGTGTGAAGCTACTATATCCGTTGGTCGAATGCTAGGCCTTAGGATGTCTTGCCCATGTTTTGCCAAATTATTTGTCATTGTATTATCTACTTGAGTAAGGGTGTAAATGATTCGAGCTCGAGTCAAACTCAAGGAGGCTTACTAGAAAATTTTAAATTAAATAAAAATATTAAATTATTAATATATCATAATTATTTAACAATAATTAATAAAATAATTTAAATTATAATTATAAATAAAATATATTAAAGAATAATATATATTATAATAATTACTATAATGATTTAAATTACAATATACTATAATTATTTAATCATATATAATAAATATTTAAAATTAGAAAAAAAGTAAATTATTAATATATTTTAATTATTTAATTAATATATAAAAATATTTAAAAATGGAAAAAAGCTCAAGAGCTGGCTCATGAGTTTTTGAACAATCATGAATGAGCTTGAGCTTGAGTCAAGCTCAACTCGAGTTGGCTCATGAAGTTTATGAGCCGGCTCGACTTATCTTTCACCCCTATACTTGAGTAGGAGGGTTGGAAGTATGATTCTGGTTTCTAGCTATTGTATGCCTTATGTTTACCATCTCTGATTGTAGATTCCAGCTTGTGTACATGGCACAAAAATGATGATGCAAATTACTATTTTAGTCAAAGTGGGTGAAAATAGTATATTGGTTCTTGAAAGAAGGTCAAACTCAGCTCAAGTGAAGGTGTGAGGGTTCGACTAACTACCATAAGGAGCATGTTAGGCTTGTTGAGGTGGCTCTCGACTAAAAGCTTTCGATGCTTAAGCTAGTTTCAAGTAGGAGGAAAGGATAAGACATCTAGCCGAGGCAATATGCAAAATGAGTTGTGTACCTTTATTAGACTGGGAGTTGGAGGATTTATAAGGTGTCAAAACAGAGGTTTTACCATTGAGCCACTATTGTCCTTTGGTGAGTTCATCATTTTATGAGGGCATATTAGTCTTTTTCCAAAAGGATTAGTTGGATTCTTCACCTTAGTAAGTGGGGGCACACCCTATCATCCTGCTATCTGACAGCTTTCTTGTAAATAGAAAGTAGCGCAACCTATAGTTAATGTAAAAAGGAGAGAGAGTTTACTTGTAGTCAACTGGCATTAAATGCAGTTGTCCTGTAGCTAGCTAGAGGTCAAGGGTCTCCTGGGTTATCCCTGATTTGTCTTTAATTGCTACTAAGCCTTTGGGTTCTACATAATGAACATAAGGGTTGTTTTATCCTTGCTAAGGGGGTCCGACAACCAGGATTGAGGTCGAAAGTGTGGGATTAGGGCCTAGGGTCGACAAAGCACTCATATCACTATCAATGACTACAAATTTCATAATGGTAAGTGATCGTTCATTGTAAAGAATGAAGCAAAGCTATATGGTAAGAGTTGGTTGGAACCATTATTATCTCATAGATTTCGGACTTATCATAAGACGCGACATAATTGATTCTCTTTCTCATTTTTGAAGATATGTATATCAAGCTAGAACCTTTAGATGATCTTGATAAATAAGGAAAGCAAATTCCAACACATAATGGCAGATTCCAACAAATTATGAAAGAATGATAACTGTAATTTTAAGACATGCTTTAGCATATAATTTTGTCATGATCAAAACTAATAAATCATCAAGGAGTTAACCCATAAGAAAATCATGCAGCTAGAGTCGAAAATCTATTAAAGTATTAAGTCCATCTTCTATCCTTACGAAAAGTTGTCACAGCGCCTCAACTGTAAAGAATAATCTTGCACTAATATAATATAACAATTTTATATTCAACAAATTCATCTTCAATAAAAAAAGGTCATATATATGGATTTGATTTTTTTCATTCAGATTCATTGAATAAAGCGTTGTTTTTATAAATATACTATTGTTTCTCGACATGTTTGTTTGGACGTTGCACATCACGTCAAAAAAAAAAGTATATATATACACACACTATTGTTTCTCGAAATATAATATAATCACTAACATCATACTTCACCATAAATAGTATAGAATTTTATGAAGTGAAATGCCAAAGATGAACGAATGAAAACGCCGACTCATGGAAGTGCTAGGGTCCTTTGATGTGGCGTGGACGCAATCCGCCAAAGAAAACAGCACACACAAAGACTGGGTGCCAAAGTGCAAATAGAGAATTAAAAACCAAAAAGTAGAAAGAAAAAATAAATAAAAAGACAATTTTCTCCACCCCACACTGCATTGGCATTTACCCTTCCGCCGGGCGACAGAACAAAGTGAACAGTGTTTACTCTTTTTCCCGATTCCTTTATTAATATTGTTAACTATTCATTATTATCGATAATAAAATAATGACAATGGCGCCTGCTGTGACAAAGCTTCCCCAGTCTCTCTAGGTTTTGTCCTCTGCCAATTTCATTCCCTTTAGATATTAGAAGAAGTGTCCCTTTTACGATTTTTGTCCGAATCCATCGTTTTAAGGCTTATTAATCTGCAACATCATATAAATTCAGCCTTGTGAAATATCTACTATTTCTTTGATACCAATTCCATATGTATATATAGATAGAGACATAGAGACGTAGATACACTTGTTTTTGTTGTTACATATATATATGTAAATATCTGTATTTCACACGTTGTGCGTGTTGGTGTGTGAGTCTCAGAGGGGGAGAAATGAGCTGGAGAAGAGTGGGCAAATCGCTGCAGGGTGTGGCGGCGCACACTTTGCTTTTCTGTTTTACCCTTCTGCTCGTTCTAAAGCTCGATCACATCATTTCCTACTCTTGGTGGTATGTTTTTTTCATTATTATTATTTTTTTTTCCAATTTTTTTAATTATTTTATTTCCTTCATCCAATACGCCTTTGTAATTTTAGGAATATTAACGTTTTCTTTATGTGCATATATACGTGGTTCGTAAAAATGAACTGTTTTTATATTTGTTCAGTTTGATATGATTGTGTTTTGATATCTTTTCATTGGTTTTTTACACATGGGTTCGCAAAAAGCAATTATTTTTATTTTTGTTAACTTTGATGTGATTGTGCTTTGATATTCTTTCCATTTTTCTTTCTTTTGATATTTAATGAAATTCGTGTGGTTGAGGGTTTGCCTTGTAAAAGGTTTTCGGATTTCGAATTGGGGAAAAAAATAAAAAGTTAAGATTTTTATCTTATGGTTGATTAACTTCTCCATTAACTTAACAGTTTCATCATTTCTGGAGTCTTGATTGAAATTGTGAAAGTAATTAATCGGTGCCACCTTATAAAACCATTTCCTATAGCCTGAGGAACCAGCCCAAAGTCTGCTACTACGTTGGGGG